>RJWJ010028232.1:0-21550 GCA_004363605.1 Indri indri | reverse complement strand
TGACCATAGTTGAGTTTTGTTTTTGGTTCTAAATGACATTCCTTATTTTTGATCAATATCTTTATTAATCAGGCTGGGTTGTAATGACTTTCACATATTTCCAGAAATAAAATTCACCTCCCAAAGATGAAAAATTTCCAGTATTGAGGACAGTAAAGAAATGCTCCCTGTGCTGGTTTCATAAGTGTATGCATTTATCAAAACTCATCAAACAAATGGTACACTTAAAATGAGCACACATTTTGGGGAGCCTAAATTATACTCCAGTAAAGCTTAAAGACAGGAAAAGAACTCTGCAAAATATGCACTCCATGCCGCGGTGGCATTGCTGCTGAAATCACCACACATCCTCCCGAGGGGGCTACTTGGAAGGACCCAGCTCGTGCAGACGTGCATGTTGGCCCTGCTCGCCAGGGCGGCCCATGCTTCTTGGTCACCGTGTGTGTGTGTGTGGGGGGGGGGGGGCCGTGGCAGGGGCAGTGGGTGCAGACTCCACATGAGCCCAGGAGAGATGTGGTGCCCTCAGTTTTGAGTAAGCCCCTGCTCCTCCAGGTCAGAGATACCCACGTGCTAAGGCTTCTTCCTTGGACCCATGTATGGTGAGAGATGTGTGGAGGGAGGACGGTGGTGTGTCCTGTGGCGTCCCCAGGACTTCGCCTCGCTGCCCGGACTGCAGCGAGCCTTGGGCACCTGCCTCTTCCTTGCCAATGCCATGCAACTGCTTGTTAGCCCAGGTGTGTGGCACTGTCAGGCCCCATCACCCTCTGGGTGTCCTTCCAAAGGGCTACTTATGGCTGAAGAACTGGTCCTCGGGCTTCGTGGGGAGGCTTCTGCAAAGGATTGTGGAAGCACCTCGGATAGCTCTCTCCACTGAAATGGTGGCCTTGGTGGGCACCATGCCCAGCCAGGATCCGAGCTGCAGGAGGACAAGAGACAGAACAGGCTGCAGCCTTTCAGCTGTGTAGGGGAAGGGACCTGCTGACATGGGAACTCGTGCCCTTCGGGGACACTCACTGCCATCTGGAGAACACGGCCTGAGATGTGTGACTTTGTGTTAGCAGCCACCTGCTAGGCAGTAGCATCTTACCTAAGTGCCCCTTCTAGGATGCCCAGACCAGCCTTGCTGTTTGTTATTGTTATTTCGTTAATGGCGGTTGTACATGTAGAGTTTAAAAGAAAGTTTGAGGCCGTCTGTTTGATCCCAAATAGATCAGTGGTCCCCTACTGCTGACCCCATGGAGGGTTTGTGACTCGCCTTTCAGCACAATTAATTCCTTTTCCCCTTTACAGTTTTGCAAGGGCAGGATGGGAGTTTGTTTTTGTTTTTGAGACAGGGTCTCGCTCTGTCGCCTGGGCTAGAGTGCCATGGCATCAGCCTAGCTCACAGCAACCTCAAACTCCTGCCTCAGCCTCTCAAGTAGCTGGGACTACAGGTATGCACCACCACACCCAGCTAATTTTTCTATTTTTAGTGGAGACGGGGTCTCGCTCTTGCTCAGGCTGTTCTCGAACTCCTGACCTCAAGCAATCCTCCCACCTTGGCCTCCCAGAGTGCTGGGATTACAGGTGTGAGCCACCGCGCCCGGCCAGGATGGGGATAAACTGCCAGCATGCTTTCCCCTAATATATACCTGCAAAATCAGACACAGACCACAATCCATGGTGAATCAACTTTTATTTCGGACTCGCTCAGTAGTCCTCATTTTCCCGTCACAGACAGCTCCCATGTGCCTTTCTCAGACAGCACAGACGAATCCTTTACAGTCCTGTGGCCAAGCCAAGATTGGACTTGGGGTGTTGGTTTCACAATAAACCTAGGTGTCAGTGGAAGCACATATATAGCAGTGTAGGTTTTTTCCTCTCCTTTCCTCCCAGAAAACTCTCCAAGTCAGCCCCAAGTGGGATGTCACAAAATATATTCATGGGTATACGGAAAATAGGAAAGGGGAAGCATCCGACGTTCTCCTCAACGGCAGTGCTTTATAGGTGGGTACCTGTTCGCGGGCACGCCCTTCGGTGGTGCTAAATGATCTTTGCAATCCCAGCTCGCCAGAGTCCCTGACACCTCATGCTCAGCAGCGTTCATCTGTCCTCACAACACCACACTGCCCTAGCAAATCGATTCGCATGTTTTCTAGGTTCATTGATTGGTTTAGCAAAAACATGTGCAGCCCCAGCGGAGGCAGCTGACTGTGGAGGAGGCCCACGGCATGTGGCCAGTCTAAAGAGAAAGGGAAAGTAATTTCAGGGGCTTTCACCATCGCACAGAATGCTCCGGTGGAAGGCTGGCTCCTAGGTCCGGTGTGAGTTGAACCCTTCACCTTGGAACGGGAAGTTAAGTCCTCCGGAAACGAAATGATTTGCTCAGTGTCACCTGCTTCATCCTGTAGGGTTTTTTTTTCCTAGACCGTGCCCATTGTGTTTTTAATTAGATTTTTTAAAAGAGTATTTTTTAGGAATAGTTATAGGTTCACAGCAAAAATTGAGAGGAAGGTATATTGATTTTATTTTATTTTTTTCACTCTGTCACCTGGGCTAGAGTGCCATGGTATTAGCCTAGCTCACAGCAACCTCAAACTCCTGGGCTCAAGCAATCCTTCTGCCTCAGCCTTCTGAGCAGCTGGGACTACAGGCATGCGCCACCGTACCCGGCTAATGTTTTCTATTTTTTAGTTGCCCGGCTAATTTTGTCTATTTTTCGTAGAGACGGGGTCTCACTCTTGCTCAGGTTGGTCTCGAACCCCTGACCTCAAGCGATCCTCCCGCCTCGGCCTCCCAGAGTGCTAGGATTACAGGCGTGAGCCACCGCGCCCGGCCTAAAATGTCTTTTGAAGATAACAATTTTAAACAAAGTTTCGCCACATTTTTTGTAATTACACAATTAGCAGGCATAAGGATTCTGGAAAATGTTTCTTTTTTGCATGTGAATATTTTTAAAATTTAAAGACCACAAATATATGTCCCATATAGGTTGTCTATTGTGCATGATTCCAGTGGACTTAAGGATTTTCTTTCTTTCTTTCTTTCTTTCTTTTAACAACCCCTTCCAAATGATTAAGAATTTTTTCTCAATGGTGCTTAACAAATATTTTGCAACTAGTAGTGGGAAGCTCAGTGAGCCTTGGTGGGAGTCTTGGTCTTAATTAGAATGATTTTGCCTTAGCAAACCTGCAGAACTATGATATAAGTTAGGTCCAGATTTAAACATTCTTAGAGGCCGGGCGAAATGGCTCACGCCTGTAATCCTAGCACTCTGGGAAGCAGAGGCAGGCGGATCGGTCGAGCTCAGGAGTTCAAGACCAGCCTGAGCAAGAGCGAGACTCCCGTCTCTACTAAAAAAATAGAAAGAAATTAGCTGGACAACTAAAAATATATAGAAAAAATTAGCCGGGCATGGTGGCACATGCCTGTAATCCCAGCTACTCGGGAGGCTGAGGCAGGAGGATCGCTTGAGCCCGGGAGTCTGAGGTTGCTGTGAGCTAGGGTGACGCCACGGCACTCTAGCCTGGGCAACAGAGTGAGACTCTTGTCTCAAAAAAAAAAAAAAAGATAAAATAAATAAACATTCTTAGAAAGAAATAGCTGCAAAACAGATTTAGTAAGGGATGGTTAAAATGACTTTTCTGGTATTAGGAACCTTATATTTTGGTTATGGAAGGACACTTTGGCTTCTAAATGGTCACATTTACTATGGATCATTTGGTGATACTTTCACAGATCTTTATACTATTTTATAAGTTTAGTTAATGAAAGAAAAGCTTTACTTGAGTGATGATAAGTACTTCATCTTCATTCCTCCTGGCTTGTGATAGAAGTTGAAATTATTTGCTTTGGTCCCAATTGTATTTATAGGAAGAGTCAAAACATCATTTTATTCAATTCCGGTAGATAAGGACCTGCCCCCAAATTATCTTAATAAACTTGTCTTTATAGTATGCATGAATAGTTTTTTAAAAGATTGCAAAGAGATCATTTTAAACAGTTACATTTTATTACGCTTCGTTTAATTCAGACTTTTCACTGGTTCAGTTGGGCCTTTCCCCCAAATGGGCCAAATTGGTCTAATTACCCTGCACGGTTGTCACCTGTGCGGTGGCCTAGGCTGGGCATTGCTTCCCGACCAGGCTGCTTGGCAGAGCGATGATCCTGTTGGTTTAGCAATAAATTCAGAGCAAGTAATTCAAGCTTTCCGTCTGCGTCGCCGAAGTCCCACTGTCCTCGGTGACTTTGGGGGCGGGGGGATAAGAGGAATTTTTAAAACATAAGCAACGGGCATTCCCTTGGGAACTTCATGCCGGGGAGGGGACAGCGTAGGGATCCATCCCTTAAGCACTAGTGAGGGTCACCTGTGCCTCAGCCAAGGTACGACAGAGCCTTAAGGACCTGCCCAGTGAGGGGGAGAGGGGCGCGAGGTCCGGGCTCGCGGGGCTTTGTAATCCTGTGTTCTCTGCTGAATAAACAGAGGCGCCTTCTAGACAGAAAGGGAAATGAGCCATTGCAGAGAACAACTGCGTTCCTTGAGCGTCCCAACAATGCTGCCACGGGGAGCGGCGCCGCTCGGCCCCCCGCAGGGGAAGGGGCGCTGCAGTCTCGGGCTTCACTGCCTTTCCTTGTAAAGCGATTCCCCAAAGGCTTTCGTTGCTTTTGCTTGGCAGAGCAAGGGAAAATAAGACGTTTTAAATGTGTTCCATTGTCCTCCTGGTGACAGAGCGGCTCCCCCAGCATGTTTCCAAGTGTCTCTGCAGCGGGCAAGAGCAGTTGCTCCCTTCTTCTCTTAAAGTGCTGCAATAATGAGTAGGAAGAAAAAGTGCTTGTTGCAAAGGGCTGATTATTATAGGTCTCTGAGTGTTCTGCATCCACCTGCTGAGGAAATCATGGCTTTGAACGTTCAGGGATTTATTGCTGAGCAAGTTCATGTGCAAGTTTAGAAGGCCTAAAAGATAGGAACTAACTAATACTGAATTACTGAGGCAAGGAGGGTTGAGGTTTGAAGAGGCACAGTGTTCGTTCTTCCCCTCAGCGCCCCCGTCCCCACCCCAGGGGCAGTAATATCCCACGTCCTTTGGCCTAGCCCTGGCGGTAGCACTATGCAGATGACACAGTTTCTAGGGCTAGAGCTAACTGAAGCTGGGGGTCCTTGGCTATTACAAGCACAATGTGTTGCAGCTCTCATCTTTCAAGAGCAGCTGGAAGGAAGCCCTTCCCAGACTTCTTCGGCCCCCTGAGCTTGGGCCCAGCTGAGGCAGGGTCATGGATTGGAAAGAGAAGTGGGAGCTGGATCACAGAGTCTTCCTTTTCCCACATACCTGCTGTGGCTTTGAGGAAGTTCTGTAAACTTTCAGGGCCCCAGTGACCTCCTATTCCAAATGAGGGGTGGCCAGTGGGCTCCTTGGGCTCTAAGGCCATCTGAGTAGCAGGACGCAGCAGTGAGTGTCCATTGGCGGGTGATGGAGTTCCAGGGAACCCAGGACAGAGCAACGCCTGCACAAAATGCCCCTGTTTCCTCCTTCCCAAGCCTCCTCTGCACTGTGGCCTTAAGTCAGCCCCACAGCTCAGGGTAAATATAACCATTTCATAGCACGAGCTTGTGTGTATTGTCAACGGATGAGAACCCAAACTCTGTAGAATAATTTAAAGAGGTTTATTCTGAGCCAAATATGTGTGACCATGGCCTGGAGAGCCATGCCCAAGAAGCCTTGAGCAAGTGATCTTGCTGTGGCTGGGTTAGTTTGGTTTTATACATTTCGGGGAGACAGGAGTTACATGCAAAGTCATAAATCAATACATGGAAGGTGTGCATTGGTTTGGCCTGAAAGGTTAGGACATCTTGAATCGGGGGATTACAGGTTATAGGTGGGTTTCAAGATTCTTTGATTTGTGATTGGTTAAAGAAATGAAGCGTTGTTTAAAGGCTTGGAATGTTTTAACTTAGGGAAGTCTGTTAATCAGAGATAAGCGGTGGGACATATACCCAGACTCAAGCGATTTGTTGAGTGAATTGAGGACCTGCAGGTGTGGTTAAGCTGTGTCTTGCACAGCCTTAGGCCTGTTCCTGAGTCACAAAGGACATCTCCAGGAAGGGAGGGGGGCATGACAAGGCATGTCTGACCTCCCTTCTCACAGCCAGCAACTGAGCTTTAGGGTATTTCTGGGGTCTGCTTGGCCAAGATGGGGGTCCATTGAGTCAGCTGTGGGGGCTTCAGGTTTCATTTTAGTTCACAGTTTACTAATTAGCAGGCATGGAGATCAAACTCAGGTTCTCACCAGGTTTTCTAAAACAAGTGCTTCACAGAGAGACGCAGACCTGGAGGAGGCATCTGGAGGATTGAAACTGCATGTGTCGTAGCATTTTCGGTAAAAATAGTTCTGGCTGCAGTCACAGGCTGGGGGAAGGGTGACAGGCGATGGGGAGCGGGAGTGTCTCGCATGCGGAACCATAACCAAGAAAAGTGGGTCTGAGAAGGTGGCTGTGAGCTAAGGAGGCTCAAGGAGAGTGGGGGGATGCTCGGGGAGCCTTGGCCGGGGGCGTGTGGAACTGAAGGTGCACCGAATTGCAAAGCGCCCCAGCGAATTTGCATCCACGAGGTGAACTCGACCCAATTTGGAAATAGGGTCTTTGCAGATGTCATCAAGTTCAGAGGAGGTCACACTGGATTAGGATGGGCCAATGACTGGTGTCCCTGCAAGAGGAAAATTTGGACGCAGGCACTGCCACAGAGGGAAGGCAGCCACGTGAAGATGGAAGCAGAGATTGCAGTGATGCTGCCCCAGGCCAAGGAATGCCAGGGGTCACAGGTGTCTAAGTCTGCTGGGGCTGCCACAAGAAAATGCCATCAACTGGGGGCTTGAACAACAAACAAACAGTATTCTCACAGTGCTGAAAGCTGGGAAGTTCAAGATCCAGGTGCTGGCAGATTTGGTTCAATCAGGTGAGGACCTGCTTCCTGGTGTTCAGGGTGGCTGCCTTCTCACTGTGTCCTCACATGGTGGGGAGGCAGGAGGGAGGAGGGAGAGGGAGGAGGGAGAGAGAGATCCCCCTGTCTTTTCTTATAAGGGCTCCACCCTCAGGACCTCATCTAAACCTAATTACCTCCCAAAGATCTCGCCTCCTAATAACATCACATTGGGGGTTAGGGTCTCAACATATGAATTTGGGGAGGGACACAAACATTCAGTCCATAGGGCCAGAAACCACCAGAAGCTAGAGGGGGCAAGGAAGGATTCCTTCCTTGATTTGACACCTTGGTTTCAGACTTGATTTCGGCATCCAGAATGGTAAGGAAATAAAGTCTTGTTTTAAGCCACCCAGGTTGTAGCCATTTGTTACTTTGCGGTAAGAAACTACTACGGGAGGAAAGAAGTCTTCAGAGTGAGCTGGGGGCCCACATCTGCCTCTCACATCCTTGGCCTCCACCCCCCAGCGGGGTCTCATTTCCTCCTCTTGCCTCCTTCTCTCTTCCACCAGGGTCAGGGGCACCAGCAGAGTGCAGCGTGGGCCCCCACCCCTCGCCTCGGGAGGTGACAGCTCGATGGCCCTCACACATTACATCCCATTTTTGTCCAATCACATTTCTATAGGGCTTTGTCGAGCCTGAGCATAAAATGTACAGCTTCCCGTGTATCGTAGGGTCTTCATTCTGAAAGCTCCCATGTCACTTAAAACTATGAGCAAATAAATTTGCGTGCCTTTTCTCCTGTTGATCTGGCTCTTGGCAGTTGATTTGCAGCAAAACTTCGAAGTTGCCCTTACACGGTAAACATGAGTAAGTGCTTCCTTGAGTTCTGTGAGCCGCTCTAGCAAACGAATGGAGCCCGGGGAGGGCGCTGTGGACACCCTCATTTATACCCCGCTGGTCGTAGGCGCAGGCAGAACACAGGGGCTCAGTCTTGTGGGCTCTGACGCTGTCTCCAGGTAGACAGCGTCAGAACCGTGTTGGATCAGAGGACACCCAGCTGGTGCCCGCTGCAGAACTTTCTGCCTGCTGGCGAGGAGACGTCCCCACACAGCTGGGCACAGCAGTGAGTCTTCTGCGGTGATTGTCGTGGCTTGAGAGCAGAGGAAAAAGAGCTTGTTTTTTCCTCCGTATCTACACATGTACATAACATCTTGTTTCCTCCACAGACTTTTCAAATCTAGAGGTTTCTAATTGATTTACATGTTTCCACCTCTCTGCAGCTGGGAGATCCACAGGGCAGGGACTGTGCCTGACTCATCCAGCATCTGGCCTGCACGTACCCAGCGACAGTAGGCATTCAACATGAATGGAAAGGAACTAGTATTTTAATTTTCATGATGCCAATAAGAAATCTGAAACAAAAGAAATTAAATAAATGATTTGCCAAAGTCTTCGTTGACGCGCGCCACAGCTGGGCATAAATCTAGATGTTCCACCTCTGCCGCCGCACCTGGCTGTGGACTCGCGGCCCCTCTGCCGCACTTCCTGGTTCATTTTCTTGCCTTCGAAGTTTGGTTCACAGTGAAGCGATGGTCTCAGAAGTGCTCCAGTTAGAAAGCATTGATTGGTAATTGATTTCACAGAGAAAAGTGTCAAGTGGTCCTGATGCAAGACGGCACTAAACTGTCCTGCTGCTCTGGGCCAGATCCTAAAGAATAGGTAATGTCACCTGTGTTCCCACTGCCAAGGCAGACGGGAGGCTGAGGAAGGGTCTCTGGGAGTACCTACTTCGTGCTGACTGCTCGAGGGCAGTCTTGCCAAGCAGCTGTTTGTCCTAATAATTTAGGAGGCAAGCATGCATGTTTCTGAATCACATTAATGAACTATTTTTCCCTTTTCTCCACTTTCTGTTCCCTGTGAGAATTCATCTAGCGGCACTGCCTGGGGAGACACTGGGCAGAGCCCACACGGGGAGGGCAGGAGGGGCTGCCTGTGGCCTTCTGAGGAGATGCCTGGTTTCCTCTCCCGGTCTAGGTGAGTTTGATTGCCACACCTCTGCCAAACACGGGTTTGCTTCTGTGTGTGAGGTGGCTGCATTTTAACAATGTGTGATTCTCATGGATTTATTCTGTGAATTATTTGAGATCTACCTGTATGATGCAGACAGTTGCTACTCATTGATAAGGTCACCTTTTAAACTTGCTGGGTGGACTGATTCACCCTTCAAAGAGAAGGGATGGATTTATTTGACTATTTCTTATATAATTCTTATGGAAGACGGAATATACAAAGGGACAATGGCCAGAGCATATATAAAAACAGAACTTGCACCCACGACCTGCAACAGCCTGCCCAAGACCCAACCCCCTTATTTGCAATAAACACCCTGGGACGCCAGCCTGTTGTGAGTCAGGCTTGCAGGAAGCCAAATTGCTGTCTCAAGTGACAATCTAGAAAGCTAAACAATAACTCAGTAACAAGCCAAAATGCTCAGGACTTGATTAATAACCAAGAGCTCCCCTAATTGTTGCCACTACTTCTGACTTAGGGCTGACCAGAGAAAGCCAGATATGTATCCCAACCAATCGCACGGGTGGCCTCACTTCTAGTTAGCGGCCGGCAGCTTCTGCAGGGAAGCAGCCTCCAAAATGCGTGTACCTTGGGCCTGCCCTGTTCCCGCTACACAGCTTTCCCTGCTTGGCTCCCGCCTGTGCGTCTTGCCAAAGCACAGCAGTGGTGGCAGCTCCTTCGCTATAGCAAGTTCAGAAAAAATAGCCTTTGCTTTTCTCGGTTGGTCTTCGTTTATTTCCAGTTAGCAGGACTGAGGTGATTTAAATACACATACATGTATGTGTGAAATATGCATGCATATATGCACACACCCACGGAAACCACAGAGATACTTATTATTTTTAAAGCTAGTTTTAATCTGCAAATAACTGCATTTTAATTCCAGAATTTTTTGGCAAATATCTAAGTAAAAGTGTGTCTAAGCCAAGTGTGGGCACTTTTCCAGACACTGCTGTATCCAAAATGTCATGGCTCTAAATTTGCAGAGAGTTATCTTCAAAGTGTAACCTCCGCTTTGGTTTGATTGAGAAAGGGTGGCTAGTTCCCAGGAGGAGTAGCACCCGCCTTCTCCAGCACACTGCTACCACGAGATGGGGAAACCAGGACAGATTCCAGACTCTTCAGGCTGGAGGCTGCAGCTCGTGGAGAGCAAAGACCTTTTTCTCTTCCTCAGATGGGCTTCCACGGTCTGAAACCACATGTGGGCAGAGACACAGAGGGCTTCGGGTGCCACTGGACAAGAGGGACCCTGGGGTCAGGTGAGGAAGGGAAGGGCTCTGTGAGGTCACTGTGAGGTGGGGAGGAATGAACCAACCTTGAAGATCGAATTGGTCCCTATGAACTAAAATAAATTAAGGTAGCCTTCAAATAATTCAGCTATGACCAAGCATATAACATTTTTATTAAAACTTTTGATCTCAATCTAGTTTTTAAACCAATGAGATTTGGCGCTATGACTCTGCCAGTGACCTTGTTAGACCAGAGTTAGGATCTGGAGTGTTCTGCCGTGGAGATGTGGCTTTGAGAGTCCTGCAGGCTGCTCCCCTGGGTTGTGTCACCTTAGAATCACAGGGGCCTGGGACAGGGCTGAGCAATTTGATGATTTGATGCAGATTTGTGACTGTGTCCACACCACCGGCTGTCTCACACCCCCATCCCCACCCCATGCTCCCCTGCCTTTCTCCACCGCAAGGGATGTCCAACCTCAAGGAAGCTCTCCAAATTAGGTGCATTATCACGGTAATGTTAATGAGTGAGTATTCCTTTTGGCCGTGGCTGATAAAATCCTTTTTTTTTTAAGGCAAAGTCTCACTCTGGAGTACAGTGGTGTCATCATGGCTCACTGTAACCTCCAACTCCTGGGCTTGAAAGATCCTCCTGCCTCAGCCTCCTGAGTAGCTGGGACTACAGGCATGCACCACCATGCCCACTAATTTTTCTATTTTTTGTAGAGGCGGGGTCTCGCTCTTCTTGCACAGGCTGGTCTTGAACTTCTGACCTCAAGTGATCCTCCCACCTTGGCCTCCCAAAGTGCTAGCATTATAGGTGTGAGCCACTGCATCTGCCCCTGATAAAATCCTTCCTAGCGGGTTAAACACTGTGTTCAGTGGCAGCATTCGGGTTTCCAGCATGCCATCCCAGGTATACGTGCCACTCTGTTTTATCATTAAAATGACCATTTTCCCTGCAGAGGTTCAAATCCCAACTGGTTTCACATCTTCTGTGCCTCTGTTTTCTCATTTGTAAAATGCCAATGCGAACTGCACTACCCTCCTGGGTTGATGTGAGGATTAAATGAGTCAAGTGTTTAGAGGGGCGCCTGGCACAGGGTGGGCATGTGACGCATCTTAGCTGTTAAGATGCCAGTGGAGCTGGGAGTTGAGCTGTGCGTGGTGGGCAACACTCTCAGACTTCAAGGGCTGCAGATATCCCCAAAGGTCACCCTGTAAGGGAGGGGAAGGAACACAGCAAAAGTCATATGGCAGCTGAAAACATTGTACTTGAAAATAAAGAGGTGCTGCTGGAGACTCTGAAATATTTGGCAGAAAGGGCTTTGGGGGATGCTGCAGTTCAACCTGAGCACCACACAGAGGGGGCTCTCTAAGGCAATTACGTTTGCTCGGGAAGGGGCACGGCAGCGGGGATGGTACGGAGGTGCTGAGGGAGGCACAGGAGGGCAGGGTCGTGGAGCCTGCTGAAAAGGCACCGGAGTTCCATCAGACGGGAAGGCTGTGCCGAGGCTGTGAATGCACACACGGTACAGAGGATGGTACGCGAGAAAGTCCTTGCGTAGCAGAGTATGTGGCTCTTAGAAATTTCCTGGTTACATATAACAATTCAGATGTGTCAAGAAAAGCCAAAAGCACAGAATCAAGTTATACTGGAGGGAAACGGTGCTCTGAACTGTCAAGCTGCTGCCGTTAGAATTTAGAAAACCCCTTTCTTGTCTGAAAGCTCAGTTCCAGCACTGTTGTCTCACGTGCACGCAGAGTTGGTCTTCACACTCAGAGGTAAAAGGGTCTTTTTCTCCTCACACTCCTGCTATGAAAATCACAATTATCCCTGAAGCAAACAGAAGCTTCTGGCTAAATAAGAGAAAGCAAAACATTAATACATTTAAGACTATATCCCTCTTCTACCTCTAGCGCAGCACTTATGACAAACGTACTGACATTTTCCCTTACCTGTTGTCCCAAATAAAGTGTAGTTACTGAGAGGCAAAGGACAACTGTCACTCATTTTTTACGTCAGGTCCCTAAATATTGTGCCTGGAACTGTAGAGGTTCTCAGAGACTTGGATGGTGAACGGATGGGAGGGTGGATGGGCGGGCAGATGGGTGGTGGGTGAGTAGGTGGGTTGATAGATCAAAAATAATTGTGGTTCTGTTAGTAAATAAGGGGGCAGAATGGATAACAGGTACGCTGCTGGCAGTGACAGCTAGAGGAGGCTGCATTTTAGCCAACCCTTACAGGATGCAGAGGAGGGGAAGCAAACAGCCCCACCAAAGGTACGGAGGTAAGAGATTACCTACCAGGTACAGGGGATGGCTCACAGTAAGTTCTGGATAAATGTTAGTCCATCCTCATTACTATATATAAGCAGAGATTCTGTAGAAAGGATTCGTATTTAACTTAAACTGTAAATACATATTGCATTATAGAATGAGGCATGAAACTGACTCGTAAATGTGAGCTATCGTTACTTTCGCATCTCTGCTCTAGCTGTTATGTTCCTTTTGTTCATTCTTAACATGCTCGTGCTTTCTCCTTTATTCCTCAGCCGCTCTCGCCAGAGATCTGCCAATTTTATTAGTCTTCGTAAAGAGCCAGCTGTGGTTCTGTTGATCCGCTATTAGTTTCTTCTTTGATTAATTTCTCTTCTTATCTTTATGATTTTCTTATTTCCTTCCTTCTACATTTGTTATTGTTGTTTCATTCGTTCGTTTCCTTACTTCTAGAGTTGAACGCTTAGCTCATTAATTCTGAATCTTCTTTTCCAATGTGCATAGTTAAGGCTATAAATTTCCCTCTGCCTACGCCTTTAGCAGTATCCTTCTAGGTTTACCACACAGCGATTTAATTGTCTCTCACTTCTAGTTATTTTCTGATTTCCCTTATGATATCCTCTTGAACTTTTATGTTAGGTGATCTGCGAATTTCAATTCCAAAACATATGGGTTTAAAAAAAATAGTTTTATGATTTATTTCTAATCTTATTGCATCATAGCCAAATATCAATTCATTGTATGTGTTGAGAATGGCATTGTGATCTACTACACATGCAATTTTATAAAAGTTCCATGTGTGCTTAAAAAGGTATGTTCTCTAATTCTTGGATATAGGAGTCTATTATTGTCCATTAATCTTTAGGATAATTTCTTCATTTTGGGGTCCTGAGTGATGCATATTACGTAGATTATTATTTTCTCCTGTGATGGTACGTATGGCAGCCATGGACCATGGACCCTTCTAAGGAACCTGCTGCAGGGAGCATGGTCCACAGCAGCCTCCAACTGCAGCACCCTCAGACCACTGTGGCATTCAAGCTAAAACCACATTCCTGCCCCTCCCACACTGATTGCTCCCAGCCAGTCACCAAGGGGGTGCTAGAGCTGGACCACTTCTGCACATGGGAGACTCCTCTAATGGGAAGTCGTTGCTTGGGGACTAGCCGTGGCCTGGCCAAAGCTTCCTGAGTCATGCCGCAGCCCGCGGCCTCCTCCTTCCTTCCCTCTCTCCTTGCGCACGCGTCGCACCTGCCTCCGCGGTCCGAGGCTCTCCTGGCCTTCTGCACCTCTCCCCTTCAGCCCTCACAGATGTTTCCTCAAAAATCTCTCGTGTATCTAACACCATCTTGGCATTTGCTTCTTGGAATCCAAACTAGTACAGAGGATTTGTCCATTTCTCCTTATAATTCTGACAATTCTTGGCATGTTTTGGGTACATAAAAGTTCAGATTTATTATACCTTCTTGATGTGTTGTTCCTATTATTGTATGTAATAATCCTCTTTATTCCTAAGCGTAGTTTATTAAAAGTGTCTTTGTCCCTGAATAATACATAGTATTATGTTTTCAAAATTTAAATAATCATTTTGAAGTGTTCCTCTGTAATTTAGTTTATGTTGTTGAGATTTATTCATGTAGATACATGCAGTTGCAGCTTGTTTTTACTGCTCTCCGTTAATCTGTTACATGAATAAAATGCAATCTATCTTCTCTGCCACTGACGGATACTTAGTTTATTTGTAACTTTTCTTTATTGTACATAATGCTGCTGTGCACATTCTTACACATAGACTGTGGTGCCCGTATATGTAAGTTTCTTTATGACATTTGCCTAGAAATGAAACTGCTAGGTCATAGCATATGTCCATCTTCAATGTCACTAGATAAGGTCAAGTTGCTCTCTGAAGTGGTTGTCCTAATTTACACACAACTGGCATTGGACACGGGTTTTCTTTTCTCCATATTCTTGCTTACACGTGGGATTGCGAAGCTCTGATATTTTTGACAATCTAATGCTGTCTTGTTGTGGTTTAATTGTTCATGTCCCCTAATATCAATGTAATAGAACATCTGCTCATATTCTCATTAACCATTAGGTTTTGCCTTTTGTTATCCTTTGCCCATTTTTCTAATGTCCTGTGTGTCTTTTTATTTCTAGGAGTTTTTTATGAATATTGGAAACTAACTCCTTGTCAGTTACATACGCATTCTATCTTCTCTCCTGCTGCCTATGGCTTGTCAAATTTATCTTGTATTTAATGCAGAAAGTTTTTTTTTAATGTAAATACAGTCAGATTTTTCAGTCATCTAATCTGCAACTTGTGCTTTTTAGTGTCTTATTTAAGAAATCTTTTGCTCCAAGGTTGTAAGGATTTTATCCTAAAAGTTTTATTAAAAATTTGCTTATCACATCTAGGCCTTTAATTTATGTATTTTTATTTTTATTTTTAGAGACAGACTGGAGTACAGTGGCACCATCACAGCTCACTGCAACCTCAAACTCCTGGGCTCAAGCGATCTTCCCACCTCAGCCTCCTGAGTAGCTGGGACTACAGGTATGTGCCATCACACCCAGCTAATTTTTTTATTTTTTGGAGAAATGGTGTCTTGCTATATTACCCAGGCTGGTCTCAAACTCTTGGGCTCAAATGATCCTCATGTCTTGGCCTCCCAAAGTGCTAAGATTACACATGTGAGCCACTGCACCTGGCCAAAATGCACTTATATTTCTAATAGAAGATCAATGGCTATATTTTTAAGAGTTAAATATATTTTCAACCAGGTTGAGTGAGGGTGTTTCCCTCCATCTTTCTTCTCTGCTCAGCCTCTCATCTTGAAGCTACAGAATTGGAGCTCTATGGAATCCAATCTGGCTTATAAGCTCTGACGTATGACAAATTGCCTGCGTGGCACTCAAGAAGGAACTTGTGTGTCAGATAACACTGCAGCCTTCACTCCTGGACCCTAGTGATGTTTACATGTGGTGTGAAGTAGGGATTCGATTATATTTTCTCCCATTTGGAAAAAAAATAGTTCCAGCATCATTTATTGAACAGGGCCATTGTTTTTATACCCCAAGTTAATCGTTGTTATTATTATTGTTTTATGTGATCAATGCTTCTTTGGGTTAATCCACATTTTTTTCAGTGTCTTTGCTCACTGGTGTTTCCATTTGGGAAATCCTTCCCAATATTTATGCACAAATTTATATTTTTTCAAATCCTGAATCCCAAGAAAAATCAGTTGAAAAATTTGGGAAAAGGATTACAATTTTCCTATGAGAATTAAAGCTTAATCAACATAGAAATGTTACTGGTTCAGCCTGGCATGGTGGCTCACGCCTGTAGTCTTAGCACTTTGGGAGGCCAAGGTGGGAGCATCCCTTGAGCTCAGGAATTGGAGGCTGCAGTGAGCTGTGATGACACCACTGCACTCCAGCCTGGTCAACAGAGTAAGACCCTTGCTCAAAAAAGAAAGAAAGAAAAAAAAAAGAAAAAAAGAAAAAGAAAGGAAAGGAATGTTACTTGTTCAAAGGAATCTACTGATGCTGAGTCAAAAACAGGAAATACTGACACAAAGTTGAGGGGTAAAGCCAACCTTTCTGGGAAAGGGGAGGGAAGACATGATCCAATCAGTCAGCCTTGCTTATAGCTGTCAGTGTGACCATGGTCCTGTCTGCTGCTAACTGGGAGTCATTCTTGCAAATGAAATAATTATTAATTGGTCTATATACATGGTATACTTCATACAATTTCTATTGGTGGTGTTCCAAGAACAAGTTTGAGAATCAGAGGAAGTCTTTAAATTGGCAATTTTGACACATGAAATGTCATCTGAAATGAGATATGAAGTACTGTTAACCTTGCTGTAAGATCCAAATGTTACATTATTTGAATATCACTCAATAATGTTCAGTGGCTTTTCCAGTATTTTAATATCCCCTAACCAGCAGTCCCCAACCTTTTTAGCACCAAGGACTGGTTTCACGGAAGACAATTTTTCCACGGATCGGGAAGGAGGGAATGGTTTCGGGATGATTCAAGTGCGTTACATTTATTGTGCAGCCAAACCTCTCTGCTAATGATAATCTGTATTTGCAGCCGCTCCCCAGCGCTGGCATCACTGCCCCAGCTCCACCTCAGATCATCAGGCGTTAGGTTCTCATAAGGAGCTCGCAACCCAGACCCCTCACATGTGCAGTTTACAGCAGGGTTCGAGCTCCTATGAGAATCTACTGTCACTGCTGATCTGACAGGAGGCGGAGCTCAGGTGGTGATTCGAGTGATGGAGAGCGCTTTCGAATACAGATGAAGCTTCCCTTGCTCACCTCCTGCTGTGCCGCCTGGTCCCTAACAGGCCACAGACTGGTACTGGTCCACAGCCCGGGGCTTGGGGACAGCAGCTATAGGCTACTGTTCTCTGTAAATAGTATTAAGCTTAATGTTTCTTATTTGTTAAATAAGTTTTTAGGTTATTAGGTTAAGAGTATGAATAATGTTGGAAGTATTTTAGGAATAACTTATGATTTGGAGAATTCCCAAGAATTCCTGGGAATTCTGATTTCTTATTTCTGAGTCGTAAAGTTTAATATGTGTTGGAATTTGGAAACACTTTTGCTCACTTGCGGCAAGATTGCTTACTTGAAAAGATCACTATTGCTTCTTGAGTCAGTGTAGCAACGTATATGAGGACGTGGGCTTTGTAGCTAAACTTTGGAACTCTTCCGCTTCTAGATCTGTGACCTCGGGCAAGTTTTTAACCTCTCTGTACCTCAGTTTCCTCATTGCACAGGGGGTATGATGGTAATTGCACCCAATTTTAAGGGTTATGAGAGTTAAATGAGTAAGGAAAGGCCCTTAGATCAGTGCCTGGTACATGGCAAGCACTCAATAAATAGAACTTTTTGTTATTGTTTCTAAATCTTTTCTTCCCTCTGGGTTGAATTTATTTTCTTCTTTCCGAAGAACATCTTTTCTAGTACAGTACTTTCAGTGAGAGTCTAGGTACAGTAAACTGCCTTATGCTTCAAACTTTGTTTGAAAATATCTTTTTTCCCCCTCATCCTAGAACAATAGTTGAGCTAAGCATAGTATTCTAGGGTGACAATTATTTTCCCTCAGCACCTTGAAAATGTTACTTAATTGTCTTCTGAGGTTTCATTGCTGTTGAGAAGTCTTCTGTCAGCATAGTTGTTTTTTTTTTTTTGAGACAGAGCCTCACTCTGTTGCCCGGGCTAGGGTGCCGGGGTGTCAGCCTACCTCACAGCAACCTCAAACTCCTGGGCTTAAGCGATCCTCCTGCCTCAGCCTCCCAAGTAGCTGGGACTACAGGCATGCGCCACCATGCCCGGCTAATTTTTTTTGTATATATATATATATATTTTTAGTTGTCCAGATAATTTCTTTCTATTTTTAGTAGAGACGGGGTCTCACTCTTGCTCAGGCTGGTCTCAAACTCCTGACCTTGAGTGATCCACCGCCTTGGCCCCGCAGAGTGCTAGGATTACAGGCGTGAGCCACCGCGCCCGGCCCAAACATTCTATTTTATATTCTCTTTCAGTCTGCTGCTCTCTTATCTCAGAGGCTTGGGCCTCCAGTCATTCCGTTCGTGGTGCCTGCTGACCAGTTCAAGATGAACTCTTTCTTCACATGTCCTGAGATTTGGTACTGTGAGCTCATCGTGGAGGAGCCTGGTTTTGCGTGGGAATTTCCTGCTGCTTGAGTGGTCGGAGGGCCCCTGCAGAGCACTTGCACCTGCTTTACCAGGTGGTCCAGGGTTATCACCAGCCTGGCATCAATTTTCTTCTCTTGGCACAGGAATCTCGGCCCAAGAACGCAGCACAAAGTTGGACTTTGCCCCCACTCAAAGCACAGACATGGATTTTTCCCACCCAAAGCACAGGCTTGGATTTTTCAAGGGATCCTTCTGTAGCCCCTCACTGCATTGATAAACAAGCTTCCTTGTTCTCTCCCAGTGCCAGAGTCTGAGGAGGCTGGCTTTCGCAGGGAGGCATAGCTTCAACCCGCCAACCCTCCGCCTCCTGTCAGCTGAAGATCTCACAGCTCCAGTCCCAGCACAGCTGCCAAAACCCCCGGCCTCTGTGTTGCTGGCTCTGATTATCCTTTCTCCCCTCTCTTGAATCCCTCCCCGAGGCAACCAGGGGGCTGAGTCATGTGATTTCCACTCTGGTTTCTCCCTCTTTGTTTCTCCCCACCTGGGGATATTCCTGTCTTGCTTGCTAACTCAGCCAGGCACTGACTACTAATTTATTTATTTGGTTGTATTTTATGGGCATTTCTATGTTTTTGTAGGGAGAGGTTTTTCACATTATCCTAGTCAAAGATTTTTGTCAGAACGAAGTGCCTTTCATTGGTAAAGCCTATTTAATTTGTTTTTGTTTGTATTTCTTACTTGCAATTTAAAAAACCAAACCAATACAATTATCTTAGCTGAGGCTCAGATCAGACCCACCTGTTTGCAGAGTCACTGCACAGGGACACCCATCTCTGTCGGATCCTTTCTTGGCTAAGGACCTTGGACTCGAATGGGCCGCTGGCACTACTACACAGAGTTCTGCTCACAACCCGAGATCCTCTGGTGACTCTGCACTTCAATCTGGATGTGTCCCCTTACGGAGCCTTTGAGGACAGAACCTATACCCTTCATTTGGTCCAGACTAGCTGTGGATTTTGCTGCATGAAACATGCTGGACAGCGTCTGTGCTAGTCCCATTTTGCAGAAACTTCAGAATTCTGGATTTTGCTGTGATAGAGCCTCTCTGTCAATTTTTCTTTGTAAATAGGGAACATCATCTATAATACTGACTTGCTAGCTGGCAAAATGGCCTGAGTGTTCATAACCCAGTCCTTTTCTGGCAAAGAAGAAGAATGTGAGAGACAGAGTAAATCTCATCCTGTCGCGGCTACAAATCTTTAGCCCTTGTGCACACTTGCTGCTGTGCTGTGGCTCATGTTCTTGGCTGGGGGAGGGCCCGGGCTTGGCCCTCCAAACCTGTCTGTGCTCTGCCGCCAAACTGATGTAAGACGTAATGTGGCCAGGCCATGCCTCTGTCAAAAACCCTGCTCAGAAGGTTTTTGGGGGATATGTCCTGAAGTTAGTTATGGTGATGGGTGCACAACTCTACAAATATACTAAAAAACCATTGATTTGTACACTTTAAGCAGGTGCATTTTATAGTGTGTAAATTAAATCTCAATAAGGCTGTTTGCTTGCTTGCTTTTTAAGTGCATGAGAATTATAGGGGGGAAAAACCTGCTTGAGCACTCAAGTCCTGCCCCAAGCTGGTCCTCTATGTGACCTTAACCTTTGGCCATACCAAACTTCTTCCTGTTCCTCCCTGCACCACCCAGTTTCATGGCACTTGTGACTTTTCATAAACTATTCATATCTCTTCTATCTGGGAGGTCCCTGCCACCACCTGCTCCCAGCTGACTCTTTTTCTTGGGTGGGGAGGAAAGAGTCTCACTCTGTTGCCCGGGCTAGAGTGCCATGGTGTCAGCCTAGCTCACAGCAGCCTCAAACTCCCAGGCTCGAGCAATCCTTCTGCCTCAGCCTCCCGAGTAGCTGGGACTACAGGCATGCGCCACCATGCCCAGCCAATTTCTTTCTATTTTTAGTAGAGACAGGGTCTTATTCTTGCCTAGGCTGGTCTCAAACTCCTGAGCTCAAGCAATCCTCCCGCCTCAGCCTCCCAGAGTGCTAGGATTATAGGCGTGAGCCACCACGCCCCGGCCCCAGCTGACTCTTGTTATCTTTTAAGGCTGAAGTTTCTCTGACCCTTTGTGAGCGCTGCAGTATCCTGGCTTATTTCTGCCACTGCTCGTATCACATGGAACTCATGGTTCCCATTTATCAGTTTGTCCCGCGGGACAGCCATGGGGTCTTAGTCATCTCTGCATCCCAAGGACCTGCCTCGGTGCCTGGTACTTCCAAGATGCTCAGTCAATGTTTGTTCAACTAGACCCAGCTGATTTCACGGTTCTCCCTATGGGATACTCAGCCCTCTATGGAATGCAGGTGCTGCAGGGATGCGCGTACAGTCAGCGCCAGCTCACGTAGAGCTACAGAAATGCACGGTCATAATCTCTTCCTTGCTCTCCTCTTTAGCTTTTTTGTAACCTCTGATTTAGCAATTAGCAATTAGCAATTTAGCAAGAACCACCTTCCTTGTCTTTCCTGAATGCTTCTCTACTAAGATACCTTTCCCTTGGGGGTAAAAAAAAAAAAAAAACTCTGGGACTGCAAGTACTAACTGAATGGGGAGGGGGGAGCCAATTAACATTCAGCTAAGAGAGAAAATGATTTCTCCTATCAGCAGTAAAAACTGACAGCTCTATCAGAAAATGAGCCCAGGGAGCCACAAAGCCTGGCAAGGCAAGGTGGGGAGGCAAGGAGTCTGCAGACCTAATCAGGAGTGATAAAGATGGCTGAGGGCAGAGACCACTGCTGGGAGTCAGGGACTCACTCAGGCATCCAAAGGAATCACCTCGGGAGGTGGAACCACCTTGCCCCTCCTTTCTGATCAGGCCCCAGGCAAGAGGACTAGCACTGCTCAGGTTTTATACCTGAAACTTAGCACTCTGACTCTCCTAACTGTCTCTCCCTATGCACTCGTTTCCTCTGACCTTATCATAAAGGGAAGCCACGTGATGTCTATTTATGGCAGCGGGATGGTCTGGGGAGAGAGGCTCACAGTGCACCAATTCCAAGGGCTGATGAAATTGCTCCGGCCCTCCGGATCTCTCCATGCCATGAATGAATAAACGGGCATGGGGGCAGGGCGGTGAAATCAAACTCCAGTGTTATGTGACATACAAGTTCCTTCTGGAGTGCCACATAGGTAATTTGTCATACATCAGAGCTTATAAGCCAGACAGGATTTCGAGCTCCAATTCCGTAGCTTTAAGATGAGAGGTTGAGCAGAGAAGAAAGATGGGGGGAAACACCCTCACTCGCTCTGGCCGAGAAGATATTTAGCTCTTAAGAATATAACTACTGATCTTCTAGTTGAAATATAAGTGTGTTTTGCTAAGAAAAAAGAGGCTGGGGAGACTGA
>RJWJ010028231.1:0-21554 GCA_004363605.1 Indri indri | reverse complement strand
TCTCTCTCTCTCTCTCTCTCTCTCTCTCTCTCTCTCTCTCTCTCTCTCTCTTTCTCTCTCTCTCTCTACCTGATGAAGCAGCTGCTATGTTGCGAGCTGCCCTGTGGATGCGTTCATATAACAAGGAACTGGGGGCAGCCTCCAGCCGGTAGCCTCCAAGCAACGGAGGCCCATGGGAACTGAGTGCCACCAACAACCACTTGATGAGTTGAGAAATTGATCTATCCCCAGTTAAGCCTTAAGACGACCACAGGCCCAGCTAGCACCTGCATGGCAGTGTGATGAGAGACCAAGAAGCAGAGGGCCCAGTCAAGCGACACCCAGATTCCTGACCCACAGAAACTGTGGCATAATAAATGTGTTTTGTTTGAAGTCACTAAGTTTTGGGATAATTTATTACACAGCAATAGATAACGAATACATCTATTAATGGAAAAGACAATGAAGAAATGGACAGACACACTCAGAAAGCTTAAGACCAAGAGAAAGTTGGAAATTTTGCTATCAGTGTAATATGTCTTGGCAGGGACGGGCCTTCCCCATGCACGGCCAGGCTCTGGTGGGATGTTAGAGCAGAGACCCTAGAAAAGTCCTCCATTCTGTGATTTGTTCCCATATGCTGAAATTCTACAATTAGTCTTTTCTTTGCCTTAAAATTCTTTCCTCTTATTAAAATACTCCAAACACAAAATGCAGGAAAACCCAACATAAAATCTAGTCCCAAGTCCTTACTTCATTTACTGCGTGATTTTCAATGAGTACATTTACACGTACCTCAAACTATATTTATGAAACAAAAGTATGAATTTTGAAAGGTTGCTTAGCTTTTCTAAGCCTCCATTTCATTTTAAAGTAGGAATAAATAACACCCGCCTTATATAACTCATGGGGTTCTTGAGATGGTCAAATGCGATAATACGGTTGCAAATTCCTTTTAAACTACAAAGAACTCTCCACACGGAAAGAGCATTTTAAGTCCTCTTTCCTGGGCTCTCCCATGTGGGACACACTCAACTGTTATTAGACTGTTATATTTAAGTAAGATGGACTTTTATGCAACCTTTTCCTGGGAGTAGCTTTCAGGGACGGAGATGAAGTCAAAGAAAACGCAAGCACCTGCAGGGAGTGGGGGGCCTGGACTGCTCCCCACTTCACAACTCTCAAAGAGTCAGTCCCAGGTGCAGTCGTTCGTGTTTAGAGTTAGATGCTGACTTCCAAGAGCCTCTGTAGGGGACCTGCCTCCCGGTAGGGGTTAAAGCAGTAAGATGCTTTTTCTTGTACTCTCTGCTCTGCATCTTCCAGAAAGGCGATTTCTCTTCCTTCTCCTTTGTTTCTGTCTCCTATAAAACATGCTGTGACACGTCACACAAAGAGCCACGTATACAAATCAATTGCAATCAGCTAGCTGTATTTCTCTCTTGATGTTAAAAGACTCGTAAAGGAAAACGCACTTGCTTCAAACACCCTTCCCTGACACTAAATCAACCCTCCACTGTGGGTGGAATTTCTGCACAAATTGAGCCGGGCCCTCGCGAGACCAAGATTTACCAGCATAAATCCCAGGTTTGCAGGGGCTGTCTGGTTGTATTACGAGGAAGAGCTGATCTGGTGGCTGAGTTCTGTGGGTGCCGGTTGCATCTTCTCGACGTCTGGTTCAAGCCAGGACACTTGGCAACTTGCTTCTTGGTGAGCGAGGTAGAGGCTGACAGGGGTGTGGTCAGAGGCAAGGGCTACCCTCACCCCATCTCACCTCACCCTGCACCCCAAAGGAATCTCTCTCAATCAGGACTACTGTCTTCTGTGGAAACATCCAGGCTTCTTAATAATCAATTGCACAGGAATAATGGTTTGCATGGGTTTCCCAATGAATCTGTTTGACCCAAGACAACTTTGCTTCTTTGATGCCAGTGAAGCATGCCACCGCCTACAGGAGACTGCCTTAGTTTCTCCAATTTGTATCTGCCTTCTGAATCGGTTTCCTCATTTATACAGTGGGGATACTAATGCCTTCCCTGTTTCATAGAAAGAAATAAGATTTGAAGGAGTCTCCAGAAACACCAACCCTTTCCTTGTAACTATCCCTACCAGGTCATGGAACTTTTCCTTTTGTCCTTTTTGCCCCTCCATCCACCCAACCAAGCTTCCTACCACCAAGCTGGAAAGTTCTGTGCAAGGAACCCCATGCTGTGATCAGCTTTGCATTCAGAACACGTGCTGCCAGCTAATTTTATTTCCCCATGAACATAAACAAGGTGATGGTAGATATAATGCAATCAAAACAAAGACACTCGATGTGGTTTACATTTTGTTATGTACAGCACTTTGACGCTTTATTTTTAAAATGAAGATAGATGATGTCAGCAAGGGAAGAAAACAGTTGGGGAATTCAAAAAATTGGCTCATATTCATGTCTATTTATTTTAGCACCTCCACTTTCCAAAGAGAAACGACCGTCACCTAGGTGGCTTCTTTCTTGGTTGATCGTGGAGCTCGGCGGGAGAGGCACTCATGGCGCCAGGCGTTTGGGTGTGGGCCCAAGCAAGCCGCGGGGTAGGGTGTGAAGTCAGCAGTGATGGGGACAGTGAGGGCAGCATGGCAGGTTTGGCCTGCAGGGGGGTTGGGAAGGTTTTGCCCCCAAGGAGAAATCTGAGAGAGACCTTCAAGGGTAAGTGGGATTCCTGGACAGAGGAGGTGAGAGCAGACATTGAAGAAGACACATGAGGCTGAGCAAAGGGAAGGTGCTCAGAGTTTCAGGAATGGGGAACAGCCCTGGGAGGCTACAGCAGGGTCTCGACGCCCTCCCGCCATGGGCCCTGAAGGTTTGTCACCAGGACAGCGAATGCCATGATCAGAGCTGCATTTAGAACGTGAGCTCAGGCTGTGATGGGGCTGGGCTGGACCCCTCAGCGGGGGTCTAGGAGAAGAGCCTGAGTCAACCTGACCCAAAGCCAAGTGCAGAGCGGGTCATTAGCAGGATTTCCAAGCACATCTAAGATAGAACCTTTGCTTATCACAAGCTAGATGTTATGCCTTAATTACAAGTGTCCCTAAGAACTACGTATTGACTGAGCTTGCATCTCTGTTGCTTTGAAAATGCAAGATTCATAGAATCAAATGACACGCATGATTATTCAACATACATTGTCTGCTGACTGCTCCGAAGGAGACAGAGGAGTTTAGCTGAAGCAGACAATGCTAGAATCGACAATGGGCATGTCAATAGATCCCTTTCAACAGGTGTCCTGATCTGCCCACACTTCTGACCTTATCTACGGTATCCAGATTTCCCTCGTCCATGGAATTCCACAACACACCACGGCAACGGCTTAGGAAGTTTGAAAGTGAACTCAATCAACCGGTCACTTTGTCCATACCAAACAAAACAAGAGGCTGGACTGATTGAATTTGAACAACGTTCTTTTTAAATTTTTTTTTTTTTTTTTTTTTTTTTTTGCTGTTTGTCATGGCATTGGGTAGACAGATAATAAAATTATTCCTTTCATCATGCAAGAAATTATAGCAAAGAGCTGGTACCATCTTGAAAAATGCTCCGTTGAGTGGTTCTACACCAGGAACCGTGGGCTCCCCTGGGAACCAATGCAACTACAGCTCTCGGTGGGAGGGAGGCAGGCTGAGACTGAGGGCAAAATTGCAACCCATTGGCACAGCACATATTTTTCCAATATAAAAGCAAATGGAGAATCCGTAAATAAATTGACTATATAAAAGTGTCCCTTTATATTACCCCCTCACTTTTCCAAAGGGAAAACAAAAAAAGAAAAAAGAAAAAAAAGAAAGAAAAGGTTTCTTTCCGTAGCCCTCGTATAAAAATATCATTTCTTGTGGATAATTTTAGAGTAGCAACAGCAGTCCATATCTATTTAAAATACACACGCAGCCCCGCACCCAGACCCCCTCGCACAAACGATCTGGTAACTCGCGTCAGCCCGGCTGCAGAAGCAGCTGCCACGTAATTACGACTTCTCATCACACGTGTGGGGAAACAAGTTGTGGCGTTTGGGAAAGGTCTGCAAAAATAGGTGTCAGACCTTAACTAATAGTGATTGTCCTTCTATCCTACTGTAATTTACATTTAATTCACACATTTCATTTCCATTTAAAATATGATTACAGTGTTTTGAAGCACATCTCACCTGTCCCCTCGAATTACAGGGAAATGAAAATAACAGGGAACAGCAGGAACCGGGAAGGCTGCCGGAGCCCTTGGCCGCAGGGTCCTCGCCAGCACGCGCTGCCTCTCTGGGGTCAGAGGCGGGAACTCGAGAGAAATGGGGGCATCGGAGGGAAGGGGGAGGGTAGCAGAGTCGGGGGAGGAAGAGTGAGAGGTTGGGGGTGCAGGGGACAGGCGATGGAGAGGGGAGTGGCCCATCGAGGGGACCATGAAGGTCTTCTCAGGGCTGCAGCGTGCTTGTTTTATAAATTCACCATTTGCTGGCACAGTGCCCACCTTCTATTGCATTCGTTAGAGGTTCATGACCTAATCCTAAGTACATGCAGCAGGAAGCAGGTGCCTGTTAACTCTGAGGTCTGGTTTTCTCTGCCCTGGAGGCAACAGCGGGAGGAGAGGAGAGAGGAAGGCAAAGGCTTCGGTGCATTGGCTCGGGGAGGCCAGACAGCCTACTGGATACACGACACCCTTCAAAACACACCCCCGCCCCACCGCCACTGCACCCGGGGCTTCTGCAGCTGGTGGCAGCAGGTGACAACGTCAGAGGAGCAATTTATGGCACAAGATTCTTTAGGAATTCAGTGACCGAAGCCCCTCCAGGTGTGGCAGAAGATGGGCTTGCCTTGTAATGAATTCCAGCCAATGGCACCTGATTCACAGCAAGATTTTGGTGCCTGCTCAGAGGCGGAGGTAAGGAGCCCTCGCTTATTCAAAGCAACCCCCAAATGCAGTCCTAAAATGCCTGGGAAAGGCTATGCGAGCATCAGGAGACGCAACAAACATTTATAAAGCACCTATGGTATAATTAGTACCAAGCAAGGCAACAATTATTTCAAATCTGCACTCGCCACAAAATTCCCATTCCACACACTTCCCTTTTAATTTGCCTTTTGTTTTCTAGGAAAAAAAAAATAGACACCAGAATAGAGGAACGCCCTGTTCCTATTACTAAACGTACAAATCTCCTCACGCCCCCACCTCTGCTCTTTCCCTTCTCGTGCAACAGAATAATTGTCCACCATCCCTGAGGCCAATCCTTGCATTTGGGCTTTGCATATCATATTATTCCACCTTGCTGTGTTTTCATATTCATTCTGTTTATCCCTTTCTTTCTTGTATATTTAACTTCTCGCTTTGAATTGGATCATTCCCATTGGCTTTAAAACATGCACCTGTCTCTCAGATTAAAAAGAGAAATGCCCTCAACGCCTCACCTCCATCCAGCTTTGCACGAATCACTCTCCCGCCATTCAGTGCAAACTTCTCAAATGCATTATCTTCGTGGTGGCAGAGGTGGCTTGTTGCCCAACAAGTGTCACAGCCCTCTTCCTACCGTAGAGAGTTGGTGGCTGCCCAGGCAGAGATTATATTTCCAACCTCCCTTGCATCTAGGAAAGGCTGTGTAATTAGTTCTACCGACGAAACATGAGCAGAAGTTGTGTGTCACTTCTAGGCAGAGGCTTTAAGAAGTAGCCTGCTCTGTGCTGCTTCCCCTCTGACCAGTCGGAGGCAGACAGCTGTGATGATGAGGTCCCACTAGGGGATGCTGCCACCATAAAAAGGACAAAAGTGAGTTCCCCGGATCACAGCATGACAGAACTGCCCACTGACCAAGAACACCCATGTGCAACTGCTATGAGAGCAATACATTAATTTTACTTTGTGAAGGAACTGAAATTTGGGTATTTACTTGTTGCAATACTTAGTATTGCTTTAACCAATAAACTTGCCTACCAATCATTCCTCAGTCCACTCCAATCTAATTTTCAATTTGTTCCTGGGAAACAGAACTCTGTAAAGCCATCAGTAGTTTCCAGGTTACTTAATGCAATGGATACTTTCTAGTCTAAATTGTATCTGACCCCTCAGCAGTATTCCAGAGTTGTACACCCCTCTCCTCTTAGCAGGCTTCCTTTTCTTGGTTTCCATATCACAAAACTCTTTCAAGTTTCCACCATTCTGCCCAGTTGCTCCTCAGTCCCCTTCATGGGCTCGTTCCACTACCTCATCTCAGGACACTACAAACTTGACCATGGCTTCCATCCATGTTGAATTAACTGGAATTGGACTTGCCCACCAGCCATGGATAATTAGAAAATTGGGGAAATTGCATTAACATGTAATTTCAGACATTTAAAAATAGACATCACAGTCTGCAATCTCTGAGAGAAAAGAAACAAAGTAAGCCTACCATCACCCCAACTTTTGCCAGAAGGTACCTTCTGTACTGCATTACAGGGGAGGCAAATACTAGCAGAGCACGGTGGTTTCACTGAGTTGACATGACAGAAATCAAAGTTGGAGAAGCCAAGGAGACTTGAATTTACAGTGCAGAACAGCAAAGAAGAGAGAGCTAGACAGAGAAAGGGGTCCCCTTGAGTCTTTGGCCCAATACTAAGGTGAGGCTGCATGAGCCAGGCTAAGAATAATTTTTAGAGTAGGCTACGCAATTCCCAGAGCTCTCAAAGGGCTGGGTCATGTTCAAGTTCTAATCAAACAGATCGACAAGACCTTGCTGAATACTCAGGGCACTCAGCAGAAACTCCAAAAAGGTCATACCAGAGAAGTGTTAATACACTCGCCCCAGAGTAAAGGCTGACCTAAATCCAACCTAATGAATCTTAAAAACAAGCTTTAACAAATTAAACTGATCCACAAGGAATTTAACCACAAGCCAAAACGAACTTCACACTTTATAAATGAATACAACAAAATCCAGGCACTTAACATCGTATTCTAAATGTCCAGAATCCAATCAAGAATCATTATACATGTGAAGAATATTCAGGAGAAAAATAAGACCATAGATACAAACCTAGAAATAACAGAGGCGATGGTGTAGACTGAAAAATAGTTTTAGATTGTTGTATGAATATGCTCAAGATTTTAAATTAAAACATGAATCAATGGGAACAAAAGGAAATATAAAAAGGAATAAAATATAACTTGTACAGATAAAAATATGATAGCTTAGACAAAAAACTTCACTGGAGGTTGGACAGCAGGTTAGCACCACAGGAAAAAAAGATCAGTGAACTTAAAAATAACAACAGAAACCATGCAAACTAAAAGACGGGGGCAGGGGGAGACTAAAATAATTGGACATAGCCTCAATGACCTGGTGTACAATACCAAGACGTCACTAGATAATTAGAGTCCCAAAAAGATGTGGAATGTAGAAAAAAATTGAAAAACATAATGGTCAAATTTTTTTCCAAATTTGATGAAAGCTATGAACCTACAAATCCAAGAAGCTTAATGAACCCAACAGGATAAAGACAAAAGTGAATGATAATCTAATTGACAGATGCCAGTGACAAAGAAACATCTTAAAAGCAGCAGAGTAAAAGGATGCATTGCATACAGGGAAGAAAGGTAGGAATTACTGCGTATTTCCAACTGGAAGCAATGCGAACCAGAAGACAATGGAAAAAGAACTTTTAAATACTGAAAAAATAATTAACTGTCAATCTAAAATTCTATATCTAGGGAAAAATATGATTCAAAAACAAAAAGAAAATAAAGACTACCTCACACAAAAACTGAGAAAACTTATTGCTAGAACTATACATGACATGTAAAAAGAAGAGTTTTAGGCAAAAGTAGAATGAAACCAGGTGAAAACTCAGATCCACACAAAATATGGAAGAATATTGGAAAAGGCAAATATGTGGGTAAATATGAAAAACATAAATAACCAATATGATTTGTGAAAGAGAGGACATCACTACAGATCCTTCAGACATTAAAAGGATAATGAGAAAATATTCTGTACAACTTCAAGTCAATAATTTGGCAACCCCGATGAAATTTTCAAATTCATATAAGTGTTCAAATAATTTCAAATTGTTAACTAATAATTTGATTTAGCAAAGTCACAGGGTGCAAGATCAATATTGAAAAATCAGGTGCATGTTTTATAGTAGCAAGAACAATTTCAAAGTGAAATTTTAAAAATACCATTTGCAATAGCATAAAAATATGAAATAGTCAAGGATAAATTTAATAAGTCTGTGTAAGCCCTGTATGCTGAAAATTTTAAAGTATCGCTGAAAAAACTTAAAGAAGACCTATATCAATGTAAAAATATATGGTGTTCATGCAATAGAAGATTTCATGTTGTTCGGATGTCAATTTTTCCCCAAATTGATCTACAGATGCAAGGTGACCCCAAACAAAATCCAAGCAGGAGTTTCTTATAGAAATTGATGGGATGATTTTATTAATAAAATGTACATGAAAATTCAAAGGACCTGGAATAACCAAAATTATTTTTTTAAAAAAAATAAAACATCTGAAAGGCTTACACTACCTGATTTTAAGAGTTATTTTAAAGCTAAGCAATCTAAACAGTGTGATCTGAAACATCGGTACAGACATAGATCAATGGCACAGAATAGACCCACCTACCTCTGTATGGTCAATTACTTTTTGACACAGATAACAATATAGTTCAATGGGGAAAGAACAGTCTTTTTAACAACGGTGCTGGAACAACTAAATGACCATGTTTTTAAATGAAACTCACCTTTCACAAATATTAGCTAAACATGTATCATAAGCATAAACATGAAAGCTGAAACTACAAAACTTCTGGGAGAAAATCTTAGGCAAAGATTTCTTAATCAAGTAGATTTCGTGGAAATTACAAATGTCTGTTCTTTGTTGGATATTATCAAAAAACAAAAAAAGGAAGAGAGTAGCCACAGATTAGCAGAAAATTATAGGTGTGTATTCTCATCCAGAATATACAGTACACCCTGCGTAATTGTGTTTCGGTCAAGGGCAGATCACACATACAGCAGTGATCCTGTAAGATTATAATGGAGCTGGAAAATTCCTATCACCTAGTAATGCTGTAGCCTTCATAACCTCGTTAGTAATGCAACAATCACTCACATATCTGCGGTGGTGCAGGTATAAACAAACCTAATGCACTGCCAGTCATATAAAAATTGCATATAGTACACAATGATAAGTGGCTATGTTACTGGTTTATGTATTTACTATACTATACTTTTTATAATTATTTTAGAATATACTCCTTCTACTTATTCAAACAAAGTTAACTATAAAACAGCCTCAGTTCATTCAGGAGGTATCCAGAAGAAGACATTGTTATCACAGGAGATGACAGCTCCATGCATGTTGCCCCTGAAGACCTTCCAGTGGGACAAGATGTGCAGGTGGGAGACGGTGATATTGGTGATCCTGACCCTGTGTAGGCCTAGGCTAATGTGCGTGTTTATATCTCAGTTTTTAACAAACAAAGTTTTAAAAGTAAAAAAAAAAAATTAAAAATAGAAAAAAAGTATAGAAAATGGATATAAAGAGAGAAAATATTTTTGTACAGTTTTAAGCTAAATGTTATTATGAAAGAGTCAAAAAGTTTTTAAAAAATTAAAAATTTTATAAGGTAAAAAAGTTACGGTAAGCTATGGTTAACTTATTATTGAAGAAAGAAAAGTATTTTTTGTAAATTTAGCGTAGCCTAAGTGTGCAGAGTTTATAAAGTCTACGGCAGTGCATAGCAATGTCCGAGGCCTTCACATTCACTCGCCATCACTCACTGGCTCAGCCAGAGCCACTTCCAGCCCTGCAAGCTCCATGCCTGGGAATTGCCCTCTGTAGGTGTACCATCTTTTATCTTTTATACTGTATTTTTACTGTACCTTGTCTAAGTTTGGCTATGTTTAGATACACGGATACTTACCATTGTGTTAACATTGCCTACCGTATTCAGTACAGTAACATGCTGCACAGGTCTGTAGCCTGGGAGCCACAGGCTGCACCACATAGCCTAGGTGTGTAGTAGGCTGTACCATCGGGGCTTGTGTAAGTTCGCTCTATGCTGGGACAACAACGAAATTGCCCAACGATGCATTTCTCAGAGTGTATCCCAGTCATTAGGGGACACATGACTGCATGTAGAACTCCTACAACTCAATAATAAGACAAAAACCTCAATGAAATTATGTACTAAATGGTTAATCAGACACTTCACAGAAGACATATAATATTATTTGTCATGAAACCAATGCAAATTAAAACCACTACAAGATACCACTACACACCAGGTAGAAAGACTAAAATTAAAAAGACTGACAATACCAAGTATTGGCGAGGAGGTTTGGCGACTGGAAATCTCATAATTTCTGGGGATAGAAAATGATGCAACCACTTTGGAAAACTTTTGGCAGTTTCTTACGAGGTTTACATTTACCCTAGCACACAGAATTTCAGTGCTATTTATTTACCCAAGATAAATGAAAATGTGGCCACACAGAGACTTGTGCATGAATATTCATAGTAGCTTTTTACATAATAGCAAGACATGGAAAAATGCAAATGTTTATCAACAGGGTGAACAGATTACACAGTCTGTGGTATATATGCACAACAGAATACTCGTTGGCAATAAAAGGAATGAACTTCTGATACATGCAATGGTTTGGATGAATTTAGAAAACATTTTGCTGAGTAAAATAAAGGCAGACGCAAAAGAGTGCATGCTGTACGATTGCATTTGTAAGAATTCTAGAATGAGCGAAACTAATCCCTAGTAACAGAAAGCAGATCAGCAGTTACCTGGGGCTGGCTTTGGGGAAGGACATCAGTTGACTCCAAATGGGCACGAGAGAAATATTGGGGGTAATGGGAAGGTTGTATATTTTGTCTGCGGTGGTAGTGGTTACATGCTAGTAGACCTTTGTCAAATCTCCTCAAACTGTGCACTTAAAATAGATTGCATGTTATTGTATGCATATCATATAATACCTCAATGAAGTTGATTTAAAAACAAAAAACAATAGATGCTGGCATGGATATATAGAGAAAAGAACACTTGTACACTGTTGGCAGGACCGCAAATTAGTACAACCTCTATGGAAAACAGTATGGAGACTCCTCAAAGAACTAAAAGTAGACCTACCATTTGATCCAGCAATCCCACCACTGGGTATTTACCCAAAGGAAGAGAAGTCATTTTTATCAAAAAGATAATCACCTGCACTGGAATGTTCATTGCAGCATGATTTACAATTGCAAAGATGTGAAATCAACCCGAGTGCCCATCAATTCATGAGTGGATTAACAAAATGTGGTATACATATACTGGGGAATACTATACAGTCATGAAGAAGGATGGATTAAGGCCTTTTACAACAATTTGAATGGAACTGGAGACTATTTTCCTAAGTGAAGTATCTAAAGAATGGAAAAACAAACACCACATGTGCACAGAGGGAAGTAAAACTCAGCGGAAATCAAGCAGCAAGAAGGGGAAGAAGGGGATGGGTGGAAACCTACCTAACAGGAACAATGTACACTATCTGGGTGATGGGCACACCTATAGCCCTGACTCAAGCATAACAAAATGGACATATGTGACCAAAAACATTTGTACCCCCATAATATTTTGAAATAATAATAAAAAAATCTAGAAAAAATGTTTTATGAGAATACAAAGGAGGGAGCAATTTGTCTGAAATGGAACTATGAAGAAAGACTTATGGAGACATTAACATTTACACTGGTCCTTATAGGAGGAAAGAAAAGGACATTCTATGAAGAAATTTTAGAATTTTTGAAAATGTGAGCAAGGAGTCCACAGAGAGAGGCTGGTTGACTCTCTAGATAGTTCTCATAAGTTGACAATTAACTTGGTGAGTTCTCCACTGCACCAGGGACTGGCCTTCAGGCAGCCATCAGTGTTATCTCATTTGTTTATTACATATATTGTGTGTACATTTATTGAGTATATGTATATAATGAGGGATATGATTAATAGTAACATAACATTTTTATCCAAATATGAAGAAAAATATGGTTAAAATCAACAAAAAAAATAAAAATACACAATAAAAATTTTAAAAGCTGTAAAGATTTCTTAATATTTTGGGAACAAAGACCAAAATCCTCAGTGACCCCTGAGATACTGAACGTCCAACACCTATCTGCCTCCCTCCAACCCACCCCCAGTCCTGGCTCTCTCTGCACCCCAAGCGTGCTGACTTTCTTTCTCTTCTGGATAAGTCAGCATCTCTCCAAATGCCAGACCTTTTTTTAAAACCTGGATTAGTCATAATTCTTGATTCATGACATGCCCTCTTCATGGGACAGGCGTGGCCTGTGTTATCTAATTAGCTACGAAGGCTGTTTTGTTTCTTTTTAATGGTCCTCTTCACTGTCTTCGCTGCTCCTAGGCAATCTTGCCCACTTCCACAATTCCAACCAACGGTGGATGTGTCTGTATGTCCTTAGCTACTCAGATCCCACCAAAGTTACAGAGCCAGCCCTGTATCCAGCTGCCCAACTGAATATCTCAAAATCACTTCCAACTTAACCAGTTCAAAACCAAACTCACTTTCCTCCCAGTGCTTCTCAGTACATAGCCCACCATCTTTCTACTTCCCAAATCAAACACAGGCATCCTCCCTGGCTCATCCCTCTCCCTCCCTCCCCATATCCAACCCAACAATATCAATCTTCCTTTCTGCTCTTCCTTCAATTCATCTACTTCTCTCATCACCACGTCGTCATCCAAGCTGCCATCCCCGCTCCCCTAGAGTGGGCTATGGCCTTCCCCACATTCTCCCTCACCACCAGTAACAAAACATCCACGGTGCCACCAGAATGAGCCTTTGACATATAAATATCGTTCTGTCATCACACCACCCAAAATCCTTAACAGGACCTACGAGGTCCTACACGGCCTACACCTTCCCCACCCCGGCAACCCCACCCCACATCGCACACCCCATCTCTCTGAACCCCAGGAAAAGCAATCCCCTCTCCAAATTCAAGACCCTTTTTTCCTAATCTCAGGGAAACAGAACCATATCCATCATGATGTTTACTTAATGACCCACTCTCGTCACTGGCCATAGATGGGGGCTTGGCTTATTTTCTTATTTATGTATCTTGGAGTAATTTTTCATAATGTAGTGGACTCTCACAAGCTCATGACCAAAACAAAAGCAAGGATCTTGACAGCAACCTACAGCTAACCATGGCATCCAGTCCCCCCAGCGACCAACCCTAGGTAACCATCACCTTGAATCTTGTGTCCATCATTCCCTTGGCTTCCCATCTTGAGTTTAATTACATGCATATGTGAATACATACACACATGATGAGTATTATGTAATATGTAATATATTTTATATAATATATGCATGTGTTCCTGTATGTATTTTTAGATATATTCCTAAAAATAATTTTAGCTGTTTATGGATTTATAATAATAGTTTAATATTGTGTATATTATTTTGGGACTTGCTTTTCTATTATGGTATTAAGATTTTAAGGGTTTGAGGTTTTAAGGATCATGCGTATTGTTGCATATCGTGGTAGGCCCATCTATTTTGACTAATGTTCAACATTCCATTGGGCGGTTGCACCATTGTTTATTTATCCGCTTTCCAATGGATCACCTATCACCTTGTTTCCTGCTTGTTTTTTTCTGCTATGAACCAGTACTGCTATGAACATTCTTGTGCATGCCCCCATGGTATACTTCTTGGTTTGTATTACAGGGAATATGAGAGTCTGGCTTTAGGAAGAAATTCCAAACTGACTGTGTCCGTTCATACTCCTCCCAGCAATGTACAAGAGATGCTGAGGTCCCATAGTCTCTGCAACACTTGGTATTGTCAGCCTTGTAATCATGCCAACCAAATGGCGTGAGATGGCATCTGCACTTCCCTGACCAACAATTGCTTTGAACAAGTCTATGTACGTTTATTAGCCAAATTTGTTTTCTTCCCTAAGAAATGTCTGTTTGTGTTTTTTGCCCATTTTTACAAGGTTGGTTGTGCTTTTCTCACTGATTTATAAGAGTCCTAGACATACTCTTGATTCTAACCCATTGTTATTTATGTCTGTTATAAATATGTTCCCGAGCCCCAGGCCTTTCTATACCCACCAGGCTACTCTTCCCTCTCCACGTCACCTAGTAAGCTCTCATCCATCTTCAGATCTCATCTCGAATATCACTTCCTGGGGAAGCCTTCTCTGACTTCCCTGATTTGGTCAAATCCTACTGTCTTGTGTTCTCATGGTACCAAGTAACGCTCCTTCTTAGCATTCTGCAGCTCTAATCTTTACACGTATTTGTGTGGTTCTCTAATGTACCCCCCAAAAGGACAAAGATGCATCCATTTATTGCTTACAGTTTATCTATTGTGCCTGCCATAGAATAGGTCCTCAACAAATATTTTCAGGTGAACAAATAAACGCCCCATTTGCAGGTGTGTTTTCTCACGACTCCTCCAAATGCAGCCCTGGTGGTGCCCCCACGCCCTCCCTCCTCCATTCAACCGCCTTCATTCACGTCTCTTCTTGCTTCCTTCTGTCTTCCTTAGTTCCTGTAAGCATTGCCAGGCCCAAGGAAGGAATTTGGCATCCATGTGCCCGTTTGATGCATTTTTCATTCCATGGGAGGAAGACGTGACATGAAAGGGCACACCAGGGGGTCGGTAACAACGTCTCTCACCCAGTCACCAGTTTACAGGGAAACCAGGATTCTGTATCTTAGTAGCCCATTGCACAAAAGGCGCTTGGTTTCATGGAGCCGAACACCGTTTTGGGGGGATTACGGTGAGCGGGAAGTGGGTCCAGGAAGGGGGCGGGGCCAGGTGCACCGCACACCTGTTGCACCGGCTCATTAGAGGCAGAATCGCTCCTTTCCGGACCGTTCCACCAGGCACGCACCCGGCAGCCCTGCGCGCAGACCCTCACCGTGGGCACGTTCCAGCAATTTCCTCCAAACAGGCCTTCCGGAGACCCAGCAAAGGCGTCCTCTGACAGCCACCTTCCCTGTGCCTTCGGATCAGTCCTGCACATGGCTGTAAACACAGACACTTCCAAGCGGGACTCTCTGCAGACGCTGTTTCTTGGGTTCTTTTTCACTTCTGTCAAGAAGGAGGGGAAAATGGCAGACAAGATACTCTTGAATTCCAGTCCATCAGGACACCTCCTGGAGGTCAGGGGCACAGGGACCGGCCCTGGGAGCTGCGGCCGGGTCAGCAGAGGTGAGCTCTCCCGCCACGGTGGGGGAGCGCGAGTCTCAGGGTGTCTTTGCTGTTTCCCTTTCATCGGGTCTGTAAACATTCCGGCCATTCTGAAGTATTGTGTGCCCCTTTAGGACAATGTACTTGGGTTTGGGTTCTTTTCGCTTTGTTTATCCGGTAATGGTTACAGCAAGAGGGATGCACCTGTTCCGCAGGCCCATTAGACTCCGAATTGCTTTTCTCCCGAGCGGAGGCATGTAGGAAACCCAGCCTTGGCATGGGAAGCGCACTGCGGTGGGAAAGCGAGCAGCGCGCGGAAGACCAAGATGCAACCTTGAGCCATAACACGAAGCGGCTCGGGGCGGAGATGGGGAGGCGGCGCAGCGCCCGGAACGAGGCCGGGACTTCCAGACAAGGAACGTGCCCAAGGTCACACTGCCAATTAGTCGTCAAGCTGGAGTTATAATCACAGGAAGCAGGTCTGTGTGGCTCCGAGCCCGTGCTCTCCCCCAGCTCTTTATATCGGGGCGCAGCTGAGAAAAGAGAGAGGTGGCGGGAGAGGAGGGGAGCCGGGAAGGTGGCACAGCAAAGGCAGGGCGCTCTGCGCTCCCACGTGCTCGCGCGCTTTGTGTGCCATCTCCAGGTGACAGAGGCCTGCGGAGGCTGCTAATGGGGTAGGTGGGAGGGACAAGTCAGGGGTCGGGGGTGGAAGGGAAAAAAGATAATGGATGCTCCCTCTCTCTCACACTTTGAGCTTTCCCCAGCAGTAAGTCCCCACTCGGTGGGTGACTCTAATTCCTCCTCCCGTCCCTCCCTGCAGGTGCAAACCCTGAGTGCGTCCTGATTCTGGGGTGAAAAGAGCAAGACCAGAGGCCCCCAGCTCAGGCCTCCTCCATCCACGACGCCCCTCGTTGGGAAGAGGAGGGGGCGCCCAGGCAGGCTTGTACCCTCTTTTGTTTGGAGCGTCAGCGTCACAGCCTGACACAGAAGCTGCTCCTGGGCCCTGGTGACTTACTTTGTCATCCGCCGCCTCTCGTGCAGGTGTGCGTATTTTAGCTGGAGGAGCCCAGGCATGGAAATCGCTCTCCCTGTGCCCGTATATTATCAGTATTTTTTAACATGTCGCTTTCCAAGCAGGTAATGCGTTTGCAGAGACAGTGATCTTTCATCGGGAGATTACGATGATTTGTGTTCTCTGTCTAAATTCCAGCATAAATTTCAGAGCCAGCGAGGCATTGGCTTGTGGCAAGAGCTGTTTTCTGAGATGTGGCAGGCTATCTCTGCAAACCTTGGGCTCGCAGCCATTTGTCCTGATTAGGCAAAGGCTTTGAAATTCTTCCTTGTGCCTCACCTTTATTTTTTTCAAATTGCTCTTCCAGCGGGTCACCTTTGCAGCTGGGTTCAAGCAGCCTCAAGGTATGTTTACTGGGCTGTTCCGAAGCATAATGTTTAAGTAAATCAACTGCCAGAACTCCTGGCTCTGCTGAAATTAGCAGTGTGGCCTGGGTCAAGTCGCTTAACCCACTACACTTCTGTTTCTTCATTAGTAAATGGAAACAGTGATACCTATGTCACAGAGTTAATGGGAGGATTAAATAAGGAGCAGAAATGAGAATCCTCCTGTGGTACCTGGAAAGCTGTAGGTGGAACCCGTGCACTCATCCCTGCCTCCTCCCAGAATTGCACACACACCTCAGGCATAGGCTGTGACCACACCCTGCTTGGACAGCCCCTTCAGTAAGCCCCTGTCCTCTCAAGGGTTTCTCTAAAATCCCCCAGAGTGTCTCTAAACAAGGAGCATATTAAGTCACTTCGCCATGTGTATTAGTTTGTCGGGGCTATCACAATGAAGTACCACAGACTGGGTGGCTGAAACAATAGAAATGTATCGTCTCCCGGTCAGGAGGCTGGAAGCCCAAGATCAAGGTGTTGGCAGGGTTGGTTGGTCCTCTTCCGAGGACTCTCCCTTTGGCTTGGAGAGGCCACCTTCTCCCTGTGTCCTCACGTGGTCACCCTTCCCTCTGTACCCATCTGTGTCCTAATCTCTTCTTCTTATAAGGACATCAGTCATTTTAGATTAGGGCCCACCATAATGACCTCATTTTAACGTAATGACCTCCTTAAAGACCCTACCTCAACATACAGTCACACCTCCAAAAACAGCAGTGCCGTCCTTCTGTGCACGACAATGCTTTCTTTCCAGAGTCCCAGCCGGTCCTTACATGCCCCCCTCCAGTGACAAATGGAAGAACTGACAGTAGAAAGTGGCAGAACTGGGTCCGGAACCAAGATATGTGGCTCCTGGCCATCTTGGAGTGTGACTCCACACGGACACCTTCCAAGGTTGCTCACTGTGTCTGGGAGCACGTGCTGAAGAGGGTAGAAGGGTTCCCACATCAGACATGGAAGCACCTTTGGGGCAGGTGACATGTGGCTTCCCTGCTCACCAGCCATCCCCGCCGACTCCAACACAGTGGGTACCGTCCACCAGCTCGCCGGCGGGGGACATTGTTCTGACCCAGGGAGCCTTCCCCGATGCTAGGCCAGACTGAACGGTTTCCCCGTATCTTGTTTTTTGTTTCGTTTCGTGTAATAAAAAGCCCTTCACCCCCAGCCCTCCCTGATGTAGAGTTTGCAGGGGCCAATGGGTACTAGAGAACAATTGGCACTGTTCAGGCAAACGAGAAGACCGGAACTCAGTTGGTGGCAACAACAGGCATAAGAGGTCCAGCCGTGGACATTCACGGCCAATAGTGGCGTTCCTGGGGCAAACTTTGGGCAAGAATGGTGCCAACGAGGCAGTGAAGTAGTTTACTCTGCCTGATCCCAGGGCCTATCACTACCTTGTGTTTCTACTAATCCAAAGATAGATAAGACAGACAGACAGGTAGACAAGCAGGTAGATAGACAGGTAGACAGACAGACAGATAGAGATATAGATAGGTAGATAGATCTCCACAGTAGCAGCATTTGTCCCAAAATCCCCCAACACTTTTTATTCATCAGAATGAGCAGACATTTGGGGTGGGGGGGCAAGTACTTATTTTTAATGGACTTCCTGTGGGTCACGTGAGAAGCAGCAGACTGACGTGGGGGGAAGGCCCCAGCCCAAGGCCAGCTCTGTCCCTGGCCAAGTCTCTTACTGTCGTGCCAGCCTCATCAGAGAGTTGTGAAGCTGCCTGATAAGATTTTGTAAAGCGCAGACATTAGGGCCAGACAGGCCTCAGGCCACATCACTTACTAGATATGTGACCGTGACCCCATTCCTTAGCTTCTCTAAGGATCTCCCCCTGGGTAAAAACTGAGATAAAAATGCTCAGGTGCTGAGACCAGGATATGAGGTCACACATGCAAAAGTCCCTATTGCACCCGCTAGTATTCAATGTGTCCTCTTCCCTACTCGGCAGCCTCACTGCAAGAGCTGGGGAGTAGGGCGATAACAACTGGAGTTTATGGGATCTGTGTCCTCTGGGGCCACCAAAACCACCACCTGTCCCAGCCACTCTCAATATGGCAAAGGCCCAATCTCCCCATTTCTTCTCCTTCCTCCCTCTTCTGGGGCCTGGCAGAGTCTCCTAAGACAGTTATTCAAAGCCCTATAACCACCCAGCAGCCAGAGACAGTGGGACACAAAGAAGCAGCCCCTCTAGCTATGGCAAGATAGGCCGTGCTCTCTCCAGGGCTGGTTCTGGCCAATGACAGCATCTACCCTTCCACAGTTGTGCGCACTCACGACTCAGCCCTCCTTGGCCTTCAGATGATGGGAGCAGGCCCTGGTTCTCTAAATGCGACTTTGTCTCCTTAATGCTCTCTCAGGGTACATCAGCGAGGCTCGAGGAGAGCCGGGGTGGGGGAAGAGATTGGAGACAGGGAGCAGAGAAAGGTCACTTGAATGGGAAAGTGTTGTGACTTGCACCAGCCAAGAAAAGTTCTCAAACAGCCAGGAGCCAGTGCCTGGTAAGAGGCAGGGCTTCAGAAATGTTTGATGATTGAATAACTGAATGTCCAGCCCCTAAACCACTTCCAGGATTTGCTCCAATTGCACTTACTCTCTCCCTGCCTTATTTTACTATAGTTCTTTGTACCTCTAGTGTCACGCCATGATCAAATGAATGGTCATCCATCCTGCTTCTGCAACAAACTATAAGCAACTTGAGGGCAAGGACTAATTCTCATGCTCTGCAACTCTAGCAATTGAGAAATGTCTCAGTAATTGTTTGCTAATTTAACTAAAGATGCTATGTGCCACCTAGAGCCCTGAGCTTCCAACTTCCCGGGGACATTTGGCCTATACTAAAGTCATCCTTGGAGGGGCTGCTTGCATTTCCCAGAGGTCCATGATGCTTCAGGACCTCCTATTTCATTTGTTTATTTATTGCATAATGATTGAGTACTTGATCTTGAACGTACATCACTACAAAAGGTCTCCCTAGGAGTTTAACCACAAAGTATCGCTGTAGGAAGCCAGGAGAGCTTCAGGGATGGCTCCATTGTCCAGCCTACTTGTTGGATGTAGAGAAACATTTTAGGAGCAAACCCCAATCTAATTTTTTTTTTTTTTCAAACCATAGCAAGCGAGCCCAGCATGTAACACTTGGAAGCTTCTAAATGGTACAAAGTGGGCTCAGAGAATCCAGGTTTGGAAGGAACCTTAAAATTCATGGGAGGCTCTTTCCATATTGTCACCACCTACCCCCTCTGGACTTTAAAAGAGAAAGCACGGGCAATTGATCGCTGCCATTCTTTCCACATAAGCACGCAGTCGGATAAAATTTCTAAGCAGACTATTGACAAGCACAGTCACGTGAGAGTGAACAGCTCACAACTCAGCCAGAAGAGAAACAGAAAAGCCGCTTCTTACCTAATGTCACAAGCACCCACATGACAGTAGGAAAGCAACCATCAGTCCCCAAACCACCATTCTTCAGTAAAACTCCAAATGGAGACCTGGTCTAAGATGACTGCAGGTGAAAAGAGAGGAAAAGAGAGAGAGAGAGAGAGGAGAAAAGGCATTGCTTTAAAACTCGCAGCACAGAATTAAATGCCCAGCCCACATCTTCCTCCCTTCCTCCGCTCCATCAGCCACACCCTTCCAGAGGGACGCTCAGATCAGTATCTGCTGCAAGAAGGCAACGCTCAGTAAACAGTATTATTAACCCATAGGCTGGCGATGAATCAGGGCACGAAGGTGACCTCAGCAGGCTGCAGTAATCCTGCATGTCAGGATGAATTTATGAGGCCAATTTTATTGGCCTGCGTGACCCAGGCTCCTTGGAGACGTCGCAGTAACAAATCCAATCCACTTCATTTATGAGTTGTGTGCAGTGGCAGCCATGGGGCTGAGCCGGGCCACCCCGGCCACCCTCTCCAAGAGGGCGCCCGTGTTCCCGCGCCACCCTGTCACTCTTGAGAGATGGCCAGCCCTGCCCAGGAGTCCCGGGTTCTCAGGCAGCTCTGCCCTAAGAGCCAGCCCAGCGCTCAGCAAGGCCCTTCCCCTCTCTGGGGCTCAGCATGCGGCTGTGGAATGGGGTTGCTGGGCAGCCGGCGCTTCTCACTGGGGCGCTAGAGGCGTTTTAGGGTAGGACAAAGCCTGCTCACTGCAGTCTGGTGAGCACCTCTGGTCCAAGCTACCCATGTCAGTAGTTCCACCAAGTCCCTGGATCAACTCAGAGCACCGCCACACACGTCCAGATGCTCTCACTTGACAATTACTGGCAGATATTAATAATATGGCAGGTCCCGCCCTGGGCGCAGACATCCCAAGTGGGTCTGCAATGGGGTCTTTCTCCCTCCACTTCCCCACCGCAGGAGCAGAAAAGCTGAAACTCCTGCTACTGGCAGCTAGAGGGACCTCGGGTCCGGCCAGCAGCCATCCCGCTAAGGGACAGCAGGAGCCTGCAGAGTCCTTTAAGCAGAGGGCCTGGCGCTTACCTGGCCCTCACCTGCTCCCTGCCGGCTCCCGGAGCTGGGCGGAAGGCGTTTAAGTCTATTTGACTGTCCCTGTCATCGGAAGGTTTACGGATGGTTAATTTATTCTTTATAGCACAGTCATTGATGGCTGTTAAATCACAAATGAGAGCCAATAAAGGGTGAATTGCAGCTGAAATTACACTGTTTATATGACAGCAGAGTGCCGGCTAAAAGATTCATATGCTGCTGATGAAGTATGTTATAAATTTTAATTACCATAGTTTGTACAAATGACATGTTTGAAATGCTATTGAGTAATGTGACCCTGATAATGAAACTATAAAATAAATCATTAACTTTCTGAATGAGCTTTTTTATTTCAGTGCTGCATAGAGTAAACTTTTCAGTTTATTCCAGATCAGTCTTTTTATGTCCCCACCCTG
>RJWJ010028230.1:0-21564 GCA_004363605.1 Indri indri | reverse complement strand
TATTTGTACAATGGAATACTACAGAGCAATATAAAGATATCACTGCTATATGCAATAATATGGATGCATCTTACAGATAAAACAATATAATGAGCAAAATTAACCTACGGTGATGAAACTCAGAATAATGGCTGCCTCTGGAAGCAGGGAGGTACTGACTGGGAAGGGACAAGGGGGGACCTTCAGGGTGCTGGGAATGTTCTTTACCCCAATCTGGGTGGTGGTGACATGGATGTACCCATGTAAGAATTCACTGTGCTGTGCACTAATGACTCATGTACTATCTGTGTGCTATAGACCAGTAAGCTTCCTTAAATGAAGTACTCCTCTGAAAGCCACCCTACTGGTGGGAATCACACATCAGTTTGCTGCCCCGTAAGCAAAAAGACGTTCTAATAGACCCTCTAGTACACTGCTGGCAGGAGCATAAGAAGGTACATTTTTGGAAGGCTCTTTCATAACAGATATCAAAAGCCTCAAAAAATGTGCAAAATTGGCTGGGCGCGGTAGCTCACGCCTATAATCCTAGCACTCTGGGAGGCCGAGGCGGGAGGATCACTTGAGGTCAGGAGTTCGAGACCAGCCTGAGCAAGAGCAAGACTCCATCTCTACTAAAAATAGAAAGAAATTAGACAAACAATTAAAAATATATAGAAAAAATTAGCCTGGCATGGTGGTGCACGCCTGTAGTCCCAGCTACTTGGGAGGCTGAGGCAGGAGGATCGCTTGAGCCCAAGAGTTTGAGGCTGCTGTGAGCTAGGCTGACGCCACGGCATTCTAGCCTAGGCAACAGAGCGAGACCCTGTCTCAAAAAAAAAAAAGTGTGTAAAATCCTTACTTCAATTCTATTTGATCATTTCATGCTAAGGAATAAATTAAGGATATGTACACAAACTTAAGCTTCAATAATATTTATCATAGCATTGATTTAACAGCAAAAAAGGGGGGGAAAAGTGGGACAATAAACTCAGTCCTAACCAAAGGGAACCACAGAGTATTACAAATTCAGCAAAATTTACATGGAAAATGTTCACAATATATTAATTATAATTAAAAATCAGGTAACCCAACAATATGTAACCTAAGATATATGAAGTATATATTCAGTATGTCAACTGTGGTTATCTCTGGGTAATGAAAGATAATGGCATTTTTAAATTTTTTATCATTTTTCTTTTTATTTTCTAAAATAAATGTATACTGTTTATTAATAAGAAAAATATATAATCACAGCTCTTAAAAATAAAGGTGAGTTTCGGATGCTAAAATTGAGAATTAGACCTCAAGTAAACCACCCTGTTCCAGTGTATTCAAAGCCCTACCTCCTGCAAAACAGCTTTAAGCTCCCACTAGGAAGGCTCAAGGGTAGCAAGGATTAAATAAGGAGCTAGATAAAATTCTAGAATCTTCTCTTCTGTATCCTGATTGTTGTGTTGATTACACAAATCCATTCATGTGCTAAAGCTCACAGAACTATACACCCTCCCCCCAAAAAAGTTAAAAGCAATTCATTTTTAACTACGAAAATAAATATTTTTGACTGAAAAAAGGTTCCATTAAAAAAAAAAAAAAGTATTCCCTTTCCTGATTTGAGTCTGACTAGTTGGCTAGTGATCACTTAACCAGGTAATCTCATCACCCCCAGACTCTGACCAAAAACACACATTCGTCCTTCCTCTGTGAAGTACAGACAGCAAATATTCTGCTACGGAGTCCTAGTGAAGATTCAGTGCGACAATCCGTGAAAAAGCAAGTGACAAATGAGAACTGTTGTTGTTAGCAGCGGCAGCAACTCAAGTTTCACCCCGACATGAACAGACTCCCGGGAAAAGAGCAAAACAGCTCTCCCAGGAAGCTCCCTTCTCTGAATTCTGTGTGGCCACTGCAAGATGACACTGGCTTGAGCTTAATTACTACGTAGCATTGCCTTAGCTCACCAAGATTCGAAGATCTCCCTGGAACCACAGAACGAGGCACAGAGCTAAAGATAGCAGCAGCTGCTTATACTTCATGCCACAGACAGGGCTCCAGATCTCTGAGCTTACAAACCCCTTTTTCTCTTCTTGTCGAAATGACTTTAAACCACATAAATCAAACTCTAAAGATAAAACATTCAACCATGCCAATCTCCAAAGCCATATGTTCCTCTCTAGCTTCTCAAGGTCATGCCTCCCCGCTGAATGATGAGAGGGTTGCTAATATGGTGCATGGGCAAAAAAACAAAACAACAGAACCAACCTCTTCTATGAAGTCCAATCTCTAATAGAAAGAGCAAACAGCTCAGATCTCAGCTAGTCACGACAAAGGACCAACAGAGCCAAGCAGACAAGAGTCCTTGAGAATCTGTGAATCCGTCAGTTCCTTTGCCTCCTCTGAATCACAAGACTGCTCAGAATAAGAAACCAAAAGTGCAAAGACTCAAAAAGCAGCCAGGCCTGAACTTCACGCTGTTTCTAAAGAGTGAGCTCCCATGCTGTGTTGGTCATCGGCAGTGTGCAGGCGAGGCCAACAGCTTGAGGGGCTATTCTAGAAGGATGTGCAGCAAGTCTGGTTAGGAGAGGGTCATGGGTTCTGCACTCCCAGTAAGCACGTCAGCTCCCAGGCTGACCCCCAGCCATGCGAGGGTTAAGAGCCTATCAAGCCAGCCCTGCAAGCACAGGGCTTGTATTTAAGTCATCCCAAGGGGACCCACACCTCAAAGCACAGCCAGAACCTGGGGGAGGTAAGAAAGGACACAGAGGGGTGGCAGAGGCCCTTCTCCACGCTGGTTGTACTTCCTGAGAGGCTGATCCAGGAAGCAAAATATGCTGAAAACAGAAGGAAGTGAAGGGAAACACTAGAACAGCCTGAGGAATGGCTGGGATTTCCAACCTTAACTACAGAAATGCTGCTATTAGGGCTGGCACAGGATCTAGCACTGCTGCATCCCTTCCCCTCCTCCTCAGCTGGGCACCAAGTGCATCCCTACTGTGTGCACTCCCTCCACAAAGCGGGGCATGTGGTGGCTCCAACTACAGCTCAATGCACCATGGTCCTCAGTGTCTACCTGCCTCATGCACAGCACTCTCTGCAAAGGTTTCTAGGTCATTGAGAGGTCAGAGACAGCAGTTATAATCTTTTTCTGATTAAAAAAAAAACCCTACTTAGCCCAAACTAGCACAAGCAAAACACGTTTATGTATGATACAGTTACGTATACACATTTACTTACATGCATATTTACATAAAATACACATTTATGTATATACATGTACACATGTTTTCACAGTGGGAACAAAGCAGGAAGCTTCTATAAGTCTAGAATCCTGTGCTTTCCTCATTTGATTCCAGAAGCAACAGCTATTTGGATTACAAATTTTCTATTATAAAGCCTGATTGATTACAGATGGAAATGCCACCAGCTCACTTTCCTCCCCACCCCACTCTACCCACCCAGTGAGATCTGTTAATGAACTGGGGAAGAAAGATGGAAGAGAGAGCCAGGCTGCATTCCTTGCAAGTAGGGAACGCTTGCTTGTTGAAGCGTCTTAGATACTGCACTCTGGTAAACCTAGCAGGCTGAACCTCTTGGCTCTCAGAGCGACTGGGGGTGCAGCTCTCAGCCTCTTGACAAACAAATCTATCTCTCTCCACGCTGGTAGGTGCAAAGATTTTCTCTGACGAACCCCATACTTCCGCATATATTTTCAACCCCCGTAAGTCATATTCCAATGTTTCAGGGAAATCTGAATTCAAGCTTAACAAGCCATCAACCTCATCTCTCCACCCCTCTCACCCCAAATTTCCCTCAGGGAGAAATTTGCAAAGAAGAAATTCTAAATTAGAACTGGATTTAAAAGGCAAGCTCCCACACAGAACAGGAAAACGAAACTCGGTATAAAAAAACACATAATCACTAAAATCTTTGGTTAAAGGGCTTCACTGCGATTCTTAGGTCCAGGTGTGAACTCAGTGGGCATCTGCAGGAAGCAGAATTTGAACCGAACGCCAAATGACACACAATATTGCTCTTCACCACCGTAAGTGCTGCAGTGGCCAGAGTAAATGTCTGTGCTGCAGAATTTCACCGATTTAAAGGTTACCAAGAAATATAACACTGCTTTTAAATGTATTTCAATGTTCTCACCCTTCTCACACTAGCACATTCACGATTCTTATTCATAACCATGCTTAACCTAGCTCGAGTTCCCTATTTTGCCTGGAGATATAGACAGACTTGCTATATTCTCCCAGGTGGACTTGTATCTCAAATGTCCCAAGGCCAAAACTGTACCACAGATTCTCAAGGCATACAGTCTGCCAAACCAGGGTATTGCACTGGTATATTCTTAAAGAGCCAATGTGGAAAACAGCTGTCCAGGGCAGGAAGAACTTAATGACATCCTGGAAAATGTATGGTGGTATAAAAGGACAACACAGAGTGAGTGATTTTGAAAATTCCCAAACTCTTAACCACAGCCCAAATGTACATGCTTTAAAATTTACCCACCCCATAGCACTGCACAGCTAACTCCGACTTTGCAAGCCCAGCTGTAGCTCCGTGCACCTACACTGCAGTCTGCCGAAGGTTTGCAAACCACTCCCTACTCACAGAGTCCACGCAGCCCTACCAGCCTCCCAGCAGGCTGCAGCACCATGTCCAGATCCAAGTCCCAGCACCAGCCAGAGGTGCCTTGGGCCCGCTCTTCCGCGTGCCATGTTCCTGACCGATTGAACAATAATCAGAGAAAGCCACAGGAAAAGCCACATCAAGCCCACAGAGGCCACTCCCTGGCCTTTATCAACACTGGTTGCATGCACTTCCACGGAAGAACATGGTGTGCAGGAGCGCCGGCCTGCCCCAGAAGGCCGTGGAGCAAGGAAAATAGCATCAGAGGGTGGCTGCAGACGGCTGGTCTCCACCTTTCAAAGAAGGCAGAGGCTGCTGAGCTTATGCTGAGTAAGTACCGATCTTATAAAGCCAATTCCCACAAAAACGAGCAGTAAGGAAGCCTTGCGGCAGCTGCAACTGCCTGCACTCAGCCACCTTCTCCAGGTATTCGGGCTGGGCTATTACCACAGTGGTAGGCACAGCACACGGGACAGTACTTGCAGGAGGAAGAGCGTGCACCTGCATTAACGCTGCTGAATCCGTCCCTTGGTTCCTCCCGGTTGTTAGCAAGGGAAAGTTCTCAGGTTAACAGAACACTAAGCCCAATAAAGACGCCATGGGTGGCCCCTCCCTCAGCTCTCACTGAGCCGCGCTCCAACTGCTACCTGCCTCACCTGGTCACCTGGGTAAGGCTTGCTTTGGGGCCATCACTGGAAAACAGCTCCCACTCCCTCTCCCCTACCCCAGCCAAGACAGGCTGTCAGAATCCCGCAACTAGGATAGCCTAACTTTAAGCGGCCCCTAAAGTCCGACCCCACAGGTGTGACTGGCTTCCAGGGCAGCACACGGGGATACTCCAACAAGGGGAGGCAGACCCTCCTCGTAGGCAGAGCGCTGGCCACGGCCTCCGTCTCCCCTCCGCCCACGGATGTGGAGCCCCCAGGAGAAACTAATTTAGCACTCAATCCCCGCTCCCGAAACCGCATTTGCTTCCTCAAAGGCGCAGCTGCCAGTCAAGCCAGCCCAGGGGGCATCTGGAGTCCGTCCGCCCCGGTGCCCACGGCCCTCCGGGCGCAGCACCCCAGCCATCCAAGCGAGGGTCCCAGCGCCGCGCCCTTGCACCCCGCCCCGCAGGCCGCCCCTTACCGCCGGTGTCCTCGAAGCGCGGGGGCGGGCGGTCCCGCAGCGCGTTGCTCCAGCCCGCGCCGGCCTCATCGTCCTCCGGGCCCTGCGCGTCCGCGGAGCGCGGCGGCTGGGCGGCGGGGGCCCCCAGGGGGCCGGGGCGCTCCCGCTCGTCGTCCGAGGAGGCGGCCGAGGAGGAGCGCGAGGCGGCCGAGGTGCTGTAGAAGGGGTTCCCGCCGCTGTCCGGGCCCGACTCGCCGAACACGTCGTCCGAGATGTGCAGGCTCTCGTAGCGCGCGCGGGCCGCCTCGAGCAGCGCCGGCGCCCTCCTCCGCGCGCCCGCGCCGCCCTCGGCCATGGCCCCGGCCGCCGCCCGCGCGCCCGCGCCCCACAGCGCCTCCCAGCCGCACGCGCCGGGCCCCGGGCCCGCGCCGCGGCCCGCCGCCCCCCACCAGCGCAGCCCGCAGCACAGCGCCCGCCGCCCCGCTCCCGGCCGGCCCGCCGTCTTGGCCGCCGCGGGCCCGGGGCCCGGGAAGCACCCTCGGAGCTCGGGCACCGCGGGCTGCGCGCCGCGGCGGAGGCTGGGGCTGCGGCCACGACCAGGCGCCGCCGCCGCGTCTCCTGGCACCAACGCCGGTCGCCGCGCTCCGCGCTCCCTCCCGGAGCAGCGCCGGCCGACCTTCCCGGGCGCGAGCCGCCAGCGGCGGGCCCGCCTCCTCGCACCTCCGCCCGCGGGCCAATGGGGAGCCCGGCGCGGCGGCGGCCGGGCGGGCGGGGCGGGGCCTGCGCCGGGGACGCCCGTCCTCTCCGCCGGGCGGGGCGGGGCGGGGAGCGGCCGGGGCCGGCGGGGAGGCGGAGGCAGCGGGCAGCTCTGGCCAGTCCGCTCCTGCGGGACGCGCCGCCCGGAACGGCCACCGCAGGCCCCGCGCTGCCCGCCGGGTCGGGAGGGAGGGTCCGGGAGGGGTGGGGAACCGGGTGCTCGGCGGGGCCTTCCTGCCGCCGGTCCGCCGACCGGAGCGCGGGCCCACCCGGCTCTCCGTCCTCCCGCAGTCGCCCGGCCGGGGAGCTGTCCGCGCTGGTGGTTCTGAACCAGGCGCTGCGGAGACGCTCCAGGTAGGCGCGGGTCCCAGGGTCACTTCTCCCGCGGCTGCCGCTGCCTCCCGTGGGTCACCCCCGTGGCGCCACGCGCTCCTATAAATAACGGGGCTGTCGGGCTTCCCGGAGTCTTGCCCTAATTAGGAGCCGGCCTCGCCGGTCCATCTCTGGGGTCAGATACTAACTCAGTCTCGCTTCAATATCCCCGTAATTTAAGGGTGGCAGCAACGCAATTAGGTATATAGTCATTTCTCATCATCTTTGACGTTTGACATCTCTTGAACTCAAAAGACTCATTACTACCAAATACCGATTACACTAACACATCTATTGAACGTCTCCTTCACGCACATACTTGACACACTCATCTATTAAAATACTGCACGGTCACCCGGGCTCCAGTGCTTTGATAAACAATAGAACAGAAATGTTCCCTCCACCCCTCTTTCTTGGGCAGGAACGTGTGGTGGTCATACTGTTGATGGCCCAAACATTAATCAGACTTTGTCTTCGTGCTCCCTCCCCTTCCCTCAAATAGTGCAGTAAGTCACGTTAATGGTAATTGGGTCATAAAGTCACTTTCACTCTGAAATAAAATAAATCCGTGGAGATGTGAAGGGCTTACAAATCCTCCTGGGCATTCACTAAATAATAATTACACAAAGAGGAGAGGCATGTTGCTACTTCTACACATGCCTGAAAGGATGAAAGACTATTCTGCCACCAAGTGAGGTCAACAGTGCAGCCAAGTTGAGGGTCCCTGGGCTAGGAGTTTGAGGAAAGGAGGTGAAGAACAGTCAAAGTGGTTATCTAGGAGAGTAAGACTTAGATGGCTAGAGAAACATATCTGGACTTATAGTTGAGAATTTAATGTGAAATGGGCCAGCATGGTTGTGTTTGTCTCCAATTATATTCAGTCACAAGGGGCGGACACAGTGTCAACAGAAGGCTGGGTTTTACCAAAGTGGGGTTTTGACAGGAATATATATGGTACAGCAGGAGAGTACCAGAGAGGGACCATAGTGATGGGTGTGGAATCCACGCCAGCAAATGAGGCAAGTGAGAAATTGGGGGAAGGATTAAAGAACGTTAAGAAGGAGGTGGGTAAATAGCTTCTAATCACAGGAATTTTTTTTCTCTTCTGGTGATAATTAACATTTCCATGAATTAATTTCAGGCAGCTAGACCCCTGCAAAGCAGCACAAACAACTCTGATTAGTGTTTCAACCTACCTTTTTCCCCAACCAGTGAACATCATGAGATGTTTAGAACAAAGAAAAAAAATACACATTGGAAGTGAAATCTTATTCTTAGATAATGGGATACTTCAGTGAGTCAGTGTTGTTTCCAAAGCCCTTTTCACAGTTTTGTACATTTGTCTTGTGTCTCTTCCCTGCTCCCTTGGCAACATCTTCCCTCTTTAAGCACACCCACCCCCACTCCACTAGTTCTCCGACAACAAAGAAGGGGTCTGATAGAGTACCATCCCTGAAGCACATTTGCCTTTAAAAGGGAAACTGCAGGCCAAGGTCAGTGTTTAACACAAATGAAAGGATTGCTTAGTGGTAGAAGTTCAGGTATTTTTAAAAAAGAGGAAACATAGCTCCCTGCTAGCTTGGAGGCTTTCTCAACATTCCTAAATTCACAAACCTATGGCTGGCATGGATACAATTTAAAGTATACACTGGATTTTCAGGGTCATATTCTATCTAAATTATAGAACTGATGTGTTGTTGCAGATTTAGTATAAAGCCACATCCGTCCTTCATGTTTCTTACTATGAGAATGACTAAAGAATGGTTCTTACCAAATTGTCCATGGAAGTCCAGTCACCTACAAAACTCACATAGCAAACCTGGAGCCATCGCCCAGGTCAAAGGCCATCTGCATGATCACTGTAGGATAAAGAAGAGAACCAGGAGGACAAACACTCGTATCAGGACTTTCATCAAATGTAGCACAACCGCCAACCATTTTTCTATCTTTATTACTGAGAAACAATTCAGTAATTGTTTTTTATAAGCATTAATTTTGGGATTAAAAATGCCCTTGGTCACAATGAGCAACTTAATTATCACAAAAACATTGCTCTCTAATGTCTGTTCTAACTGCTAAAGCAGCGCTACTAACAGAGGTTAGAAAAATTTCCACAAGGTTGAAACAAAAAGAATTTCCCACTTTGACACAGATAGATATGTCTTCCTCATAACATTCCAAGTAGTGGATATTTTTCAGAAACAACATTTGGTTCTTTACTGAAGGCTAAAAATAATGGAGAGCCATAAAAATAATAGTCAGATTTTATATATGCCTTCTGTATGCCAGGAACTGTGCTCAGTGGTTTATGTGGAGTATCCAATTTAATCCTTGCAACAAACCCTGCGAGGTTAGTATTTTCATGATCCATTTTGTAGTTGACAACACATAAGCTTAGAGAGGTGAAGTCAATTTTCCAATGTCACACAGCTTCTAGACAATGGAGTCAGAACTCAGGCAGTCTCATTCCAGACTGGGCTTGTCATGTTGGCTGCCCACAGTTTTTTGACTGTCATCTGTTCCCCGACCTATTCCCATTTAAGGACAACCAGTAATATCTAAATCACAGGGGCTGCACACGAGGTGTGTTCACTGGCTTCCATTATTTAGACACTGGTGGAACGGCTGACTCATATGTTCTGCTTCAGCTCTTTCCTCTGCCCAGGAATGTATCCATCCTTCAAGCCATTAGTATTAATGAGATAGTATAGGAGGTGGACTTTGGCTACCTACCTGAGCCTAGAGCCAAAGCTTAAGTCTGCTTACAATACTGAACAAAAGCTTTGAACTGATGAACAGCCAGCTTCAATAGAAGGTGGTCCTGCTCTGTTTAACAGGACATGGCAACCATTGGAGCAGGGGTCCATCAAAACCAGTCAAGGCCAGCACAAACTGGTTACTGCCAAGATGAAGCCAAAAGTTGACCTCTCACAGACATTTTGCCTCATTTAAATGCTAAAAATCATGCCCAAGGGTGGAGACTTAACATGCTAATGAGACATGTGACGTATGAAGAAGCATGATCACCACATGGGCAGCTGCCAACAAAACTCCACCTCTACATGCTATGATTTCAATGCTGACATCAAACTTTCTCTGTCCCTTTCTCTGCAAGGTTTGTGCCTTGGCAGGGGGTACCCTGTGTCCCTGTTTTGCCAGAAAATTGAGGGTAGTTACAGTATTATAGTCTGAGTCTTGTTTGATTGAACTAGCAATTATTAATAATAAGTCATTTACATGCTGCGGTAAAGTTCCCTGTTTAACAGTTAATTCCCTTAATTCCTTATCCAGGGAGGTACCAAAGAGATGAGAGCTGTCCCTAAATCCCTGGGGAAGTATGGTCTAAGTGTATTGGGTAGCCTATTTTCTGGCAAAACAGGGACACGGGGTACCCCCAGCCAATGCACAAACCTCCGGTTAAGAGGTCCAGTACCTGGGGTTTGTTCTGACACCAGGAGCCCACACCCTGGCCCCAGATCATCAGAGAGCAACCCCCTCCCTAGCCACCCCAGACACTAAAAAGCAACTGTGAGGACTGGGGGCATGTCAGACTTCTGCCATATGTGGCTACCAAACTACAGCTTAATAGCCAAACCTCTGCGTGAAGCCCTAAAGGGAGAAGAAGGAGTCTCTGTGTTGGACCAGAAAATACCAGGAGGTATTTGATACATTAAAAACTGAATTGAGACATGCACCTGCCCTGGGACTCTCCACTTTAGAAAAGCCACTTGCTCTTATACGTACATGAAAAATTGGGATTGCATTGGGCATTTTAACCCAAAAGGTGGGCCCAGTATCCAGACCAGTGGCCTACTTCTCTAAGCAGCTAGACTCTGTGGCCCAAGCATGGCCCAGTCGGTTGCGAACAGTGGCCGCCACTGTTTCCTAGTCAATGAGGCCTCCAAGTTGACTCTAGGACAGCACACTGAGGTGCAAACACCCCACCAAGTCCAATCAGTGCTAGAAGTTAAGGGACATCACTGGCTTACCGAGGGAAGACTGACCAAATACCAAACACTCCTCTTAAATACCCCTGATATCACTCTAAGAGAATGCCAGACCCTAAACCCGGCCACCCTACTCCCAGGCCCCAACCAAAAGAACCTGGAGCACCAATGTGTGGAAACTATAGAACACACTCCAGCAGGTGAGATTGTAAAAATGAACCTCCTGAAAACCCAGAGGCAGAATGGTATACTGGCAGGAGTGGTTTTATGGAAGAAGGTACTCGAAAGGTGGGTATGCAATGGTAAGCTTACGTGACATCGTGGAGGCTGGAGCCCTTTCCCCTACACTTCTACCTAGAAGGTGGAGTTAGTGGCACAAGCAAGGGCATTGCAGTTGGGTAAGGACAAGGTCCTAAATGTTTGTTTATACTGATTCCAGGTATGGATTTCTTATACTCCATGCTGCCCATGCTATCACATGGAGAGAAAGAGGGATGCTTGTGGCTAAAAGCTCCCCTATCGAATGTACAAATTGAATTCTACTTCTCTTAGAGGTGGTACAACTTCCTAAACAGGTGGCTGTAATCCATTGTAAGGGCCATCAACTCAACGAAATGGATCCTTAATAAGCCGGGGTAACAAGCGGGCTGGTAAAACAGCATAATTGGCAGCCAAGATGGAAACTCCAACTGAAATTTGTGAAACTCTTAAAGTTATGGCCCTGGTATTAAGTCCCCAGACAGCCCCTCTGTTTGCCCCAAGAGAGGCAAAATTCAGAAAAATTAGGATATATTCTCAGTGAGGCAAGGTGGTCCACTGACGGTCACAAAGTCCTTATTGCAGAGGCTGAACGATGGAAAAGTATTAAAACGTATACATGAAGCCACTCATGATGGGAGGGATGCACTCTGGATCTTGTACAAAAAGCCTTTATTGGAAAAAGCCTTAGAAAGGGAGTGAAACAACTTACTTGGGCTTGCCAGTTGGGTCTGCAAAATAATCCCCCAAACCATCCAATTCCCACTTCCTTAGCCCAGCTGGTCCAACATAAGGGCTCTACCTGGGAGAGGACTGGCAAGTGGATTTCACTCAAATCCCCACCCCCAGCAGGGTTTAAATATCTCTTGTTGTTTGTAGACACTTTCCTTGGATGGACTGAGGCTTTCCCTTCCAGAACCGGGAAGGCAATGGTGGTTTGTAAATATCTCTTAAAGGAACCAATTCCTCAGTTTGGACCTCCCAAATATCTCCAGAGTCATAATGGGGCTTCTTTTGTAGCCAAAATAACCCAACAACTTTCTTCCTCTCTAGGAATTGCCTACCAACTACCTGCTTCCTGGCATCCTGAGTCTTCTGGGAAGGTTGAAAAGGCAGATCATACACAAATCATACACGAACTTCCGCTAAGCTTTGCTAGGAGACTCACAAATCTTGCATTAAGTTGCTCCCATGGCCCTTCTCAGAAAACGAACTACCCCTAAGAGTAACTTAAAACTAGGTCCTTTTGAAATGCTGTATGGAAGACCTTTCCTTACTACAAGATATTCTAGTAGATGAGGAACTCAATCAAAGCTGCAATATGTAATCAATTTGGAACAGGTTCAGCGGAATATTCTAAAATGCGGGAACCAAATATTACTTGCCCTTACTCAAGATTTGACCACTCCCCCACCAATCAAACTAGGGGACTGAGTATTACTCAAACCTGGAAAAAAGGATTGTCACAAGACCAATTACAGCCTAAGTGGAAGGACCCTATCAGGTGATCCCAGCAACCCCAACAGCAGCCACCTGTTTAATGCAAGGAAACCCTGGTTGGGTCCACCGAACTAGAATAAAGCCAATCTCATCTGACTTTTCACAGGTAGCATCTGCCCCCCATGCACACCTGAGAGCTGGTAAGAGACCTTAAGTATTTGTTCAAAAAGTCCCCACCGACCAACTGGACCAGCCAGAGCCAGTCCATCCCTGTGAGCCTAGGAGGCTTCCTGGAGAAATCGGCCCACTGTGAGATAAGTGATGTGGCCATTGCTTTGGGGGATACTAATAATCACCTTTATAATGTAAAGCATCTTGCTATTACTCTGTCACCTCACTTAACCTCCTCCCTTGGGAAAAGAATCTTTTTGCTCCTGCTGGATGTAAGGACTTAAGTCCTTTGTCATGATGTGCCCGATACTACTGCGTGCTCACCCTGCCTGAGTATCTGGAGTCCCCTTTCTCTGGGCTAAGAACACCATGTATAGGCTCTCTCAGGACACAGCTTGGGGTGGAGGGACTTATAATGGAGACCAAAGAACCCCCATTAAGCCCGGTCAGGGAGACCAAAGTCCACACTACTTTAGATCAGGCAGAGGAAGATTTTTATAACCTCCAAAAATAGGCAGGATCAATGCCTTAATGTTAGCAGGAAGCAGACACAGAACACAAGACCTCTGACTCTATTCCCCCCAAAATAAGGAGGATAAAGTCTCTCAAGGGGGAATGAGATAGTATAGGAGGTGCCTGAGCCTTGAGCCAAAGCTTAAGTCTGCTTACAACAAAAAGCTTTGAATTGATGAACACCTGGCTTCAATAAGAAGGTGGTCTTGCTCTCTCTAACGGGACACGGCAACCATTGGAACAAGGGGTCCCCTGGCCCCAGGCAAAGCCAGCACACACTGGTTTCTGCCAAAATGAAGCCAAAAGTTGTCTGCTCCTAGACCTTTTTCCTCATTTTAATGCTAAAAATCACGCCCAAGGGTGAAGATTTAGCATGCTAATGAGACATGTGATGTATGAAGAAGCATGATCACCACATGGGCAGCTGCCAACAAAACTCCGCCTCTACATGCTATGATTTCAGTGCTGGCGTCAAACTCTCTCTCTACCTTTTAAGTTCCCCAGTCCTTTCTTGGGGGAGACAGTCTGGTTGCTCCTTAACCAGCACTTTTCCCTTTTGTTCGCGCAAACTGCCCCCCGCCCCCGTGAAACCTTGCCTGTGTGTATGCCTTTTTCAGTCTCATGCCAATTTCTATTGATTCAGGGACCAAGAACTGTGAGGTCTGTAACTCTGATTGTTGCTCAGGGATAAATTAAGCTGCAGGGGTCACACACAGTTTACTATGCCATCCATATTTCTTTCAGAAAACCTAAGTGGCATAGCACTCACTGAGAGAGAAGGCAGGATGAGGAAGGTTAGAGGAACTCCCAGAAATGTTTCTAATCCAATGATGATCGCCAGCCCTCACATTAGCATTGGCGTCATTTTGCTGGTGCCTGAAATGCATTAATTTGTCTTGGGATTACCTGCCCCTCATGATAATCAAAAGCTCCCGGGATGGGTCGGTATGTTACGCCATTTCCTGTAATTCTGCAGTTGGAATACGCTTTCCTGAGAATGTTGTTCAAGGGGAAAGTGACGAGTGGGCAGAACGATACCAGGTGAGAGGGAGCCTCAGACACCTGTAGGATGGAAAAGCCCATGCTCCCACCCCCCGGGTCAGAGAGTTCTGCTCTCAGGCTCCTGCCCAGTCAGGACCCGTGGGGATGCCTCCTCCTCCAGCGGCAGGACGCTCTTTGTTTAGCCCAGGAAGACCAATTAAGACCTGCCCTCAAGTCCACCCCAGTGTGTCTGTCCCTCCCTTCCTCTTCCAACTTAGTCTCTCGGGCCAGGGAGACCAAGGCAAATCCCCCATGTGGGCTGCTAAACCGAAGTTGGAGGCCATGTACTGGGTGTATAACCTTAGGCAAGTGATTGGACCTCGCTGACCCTGAACTGTAATATCTCAAAGGTGGGGACGTTGTGAGGATGAATCGATGTGAAATGGATATCATGGCGTTTGGGAAAAGTGCTGTGTGTTCTGGAATGCCGTGTGTTCCATCTTGCCCAAGTAGAGGGCAAATCAACATTTTAAATAATATTTATATTTTATATTTACATAGGTAAATATCATAAAAATATATGTAAACATAGATATAAGGTATATGTAAAAATTTGACATACACATTTATATGTATCTCAAGATGCAGCACTAGCCTCCCGAACAGGGGTGGGTTTTTGCACAGACTCAGGAAATGGCCGGGCCTGGATTGACGGTCGGCCCTGCGCTGCTCCGTGAGCTCCTGCTGGTGCAGAAGCAGCGTCCTGAGGGAGGCGCTTTTCTACCTCAGCACAAAGAGCTTTCACCTGGGGGGCATTCCTGCAGGGCTACAGCAGACAGTGAAGCAGATTTTTAAAATTTTTTTCCCAGGCAACTTAACTCATCTGAAGTATCCCTTCTATGGGCAGAGACAGGTGACCTTGGGAGAAACTTGAAAAAATGCATAGTGTGAGATCTTCCAAAGACGGAATGACTCTGGCCTCCTCCCCTCCCAGCCCTGTCTCTGCTCCATCCGGCAAAATCAGTGTTGACATAGAAGGATCTACACATTCCCGAACCGTTCTTCCCAGAGACTTCCCAAGGACAAAAGCAAGAATGATCTAGAAGGAAACCTGAGAATGGAGAACAAAGCTGCTATGTTCATCGTGGTCCTCTCCCTCTTCAGTACGAGGCTCTGTCTGCTGGGCATTTATTGTCTCAGCCTGGCTACGGGATGAAGAGCCCATGGGACAGTCACTGGACCACCGCTCGGACACATGCGTTGCTGGGCGGCACCTCTCTGCATTTCTTCCTTGAGAAAGCAGGTCCACGAGATCACACAGAGCCCACCACTGAGTGTGACATGAAGCAAGCAGCAAACACCCCCTTCTGTAAGAAGCCAACGAGTGGGGTGTTCTGATGGAAGGGTGTGTGATCTGTGTGACCCTCCACTCTCCCTTCCGCCCACATACCCTGTGCAGCGCCTTCATTCTGAGGTTTCGTAATAACTTCTTCCCCGTGAGAGATCAGTGTAGGAGTAATCGCTGGGCTTTGACCGGGAAGGGACCACACACAAGTGTGCATTGTAGAGGAGCCCCCTTCAGGCTCACCTTTTATACCATCTTCAGTGTGCACACTTATGAGTTGCATTAGTTTCCTTTTGCTGCTGTAACAAATTACCACAAACTCAGCAGCTTAAACACAGCACACATGTGTTCTCTTACAGTACTGGAGGTCAGCAGCCCCACATCAGGTTCGCTGGGCTAACGTCAAGGTGTCAGCAGGGCTGGTTGTCTCTGCGGGCTCTAGGGAGAATGCACTTCCTTGCCTGTTGTAGCTCCCAGTGGCCTCCTACACTCCTGGGCTTGCGGCCCCTTCCTCTGTCTGTAAAGTGCATCACTCCAGTATCTGCTGCCATCATCACATCGCCTTCTCCTCTTCTGTAGGCAGATGTTCCTCTGTCTCTCTCATATAACGGTCCTTATTATTGTATTATGGCCCAGCTGGATAATCCTGGGTAATCCCCCATCTCAAAATCCTTAACTTAATCACATCTGCAAAGTCGCCTTTGCCATGTGAGGTCATGTTCATAGGTTCAGGGCATTAGGACACAGACATCTTAGAGGGTCATTATTCAACCGAGCACACGACTGTTCAAGAATTTTCTCTGTATCCTGGCTTTACCATTTGCTTTGATTTAGAAAATATATTTCAAATATGCTTTTGCCTTAAGTATAACTTCAACCTGTCATATGTGTGGCTGTTCTTTTACCACCGTGGTCTTGTGTGATAAGCACCATCTTCGACTGCCCTTGTGGACTCCCCAGGCTCAGCCCAAGGAAAAGGGTTTAGGGCCTATTTCCAGGGGAACCTCTGATGGCTGCTTCCAGGGGTTTCCCCCCCAACCCCCATCCTCCCTCTGCTTGGGAATTATAATATTTTTCAGTCTGGATGGAGGAGACAACTTTTTTTTTTTTTTTAAGAGACGAAGTCTCCTTGCCTTCTTCCTTCTTGCCCAGGCTGGCCTCGAACTCCTGTTACAGCGATCCTCCCACCTCAGCCTTCTGAGTAGCTGGGACTAAGGTGTGTGCCACCGCACCAGCAAGACAACAACTCTTAATCAACACGTTTTCTTCCGAATCTCTTGTCTATATCCCCACTCTTTTCTATCTACTTAAGAGCCTAAGTTTTGGAAACAAAAACTCAGAATAGACTAATGTTCCTCCGCTCCCTGCCCTCCCCTCTGTTCGCTCAGTCCTCGAGCACGAGATGTCCTGTCTTGTGCTATTAAATACAGGCAAAACCTGGGGATTGGGAGGGGGTTGAAACATAGTGAGAAAAAGTTGTCAATTCATGTTGAAAACACACATCTCACTGCAGTAAATCAACCGGACATTCCTTTAGTTTTGATTCTGGTCTCCAAGCCTGAAAGTGGCTGGGGAGGAAATGGAGAGACAAGCAGGGCACCTTGGTCACACAGAGCCCTGTCCTCCGAGGGGCCTGCGGCATGGTTTAATACTCTCTCATGGATGTCTTGACACTCCCAGTGATTTTACCTTTGAACTTGTGTTTTGAGTGAAGTGTGGGACAGGGGGGCAAGTGCCTGAATAGAGGAGCTAGGGTGATGTGCGTGTCCTGAGTTCCTTGCGGTGAGTGCAGTGGACTCACGATGTGTGGGAGGGTAGCGGGTGCTAGCAAAGTGAGTTATAGCTGCGACTCAGCAACAAGGGCAGGGACTGCTCCGGCCATGCTTTCCCTGCACACCAGAACTTGCTCTGAACTCAGAAAGAAGGTAATGGCGTTCTAAGATACAGGCACAACCAAAAACCCCATGTATCCTTCTTCACTCACGTGACTTCCCTGTGTTAGCCAACCACTTACGCTTGCAGTGGTGAGACGTGAAGGACAGCAGCACATCGTTCCTTGTCCTTTCAGCCCTTCCTCGCTCACCCGTCAGTCCAAGGTAGGCACGTTGGTAGAAGGTGTGTGCATCAAGTGGTGAAATAAAATTGGTTGAGTTAGTTTTGTGCAGGGTTTATACAGGAAGAACGAAATACAAATGCCTTTCCCAGCTGTGAAATTGAATTGCATAATTCTGGCGGGTCCACATATGAGTGATTAAGAACTAGCATTGTAAACTCTGAAGGTGAGTGGTAAAATTCATGCTAATAATTAAAATTTAAAATTTTTCTTTACTTAGAATGACATTAAATAGCAAATAAAAACTATAACAAGCCAAGACAGACTGCAGAAGAAAGAAAAGTGCTATTTTGGAACTTTTAACGAAGTGCTTTTCTCATGCTATTTGAACAAAGGGCCTTCTATTTTCGTTTTGCACTGGGGTTGCAACTTCTGTGGCCAGCCCTGGGGACAGCTGTGCAGTGGCTGGATGGCCCAGCAGAGCAGACGCGGTGAGCTCCTGCCCCGCCTGGTACCCTGACACAGGAGCACCACACCAGGGCCCCAACCTGAAACAAAACCTTAGGATAAAGGGAGGGACCCTCAAATTGAGAGAGATCATTTCTGAAGCGTAGGTGTATTATGTGCTAGGGCTGCCAGAACAGTTACAGGCTGGGGGGCTTTGACAACAGAAATTCATTATCTCACAGTCCTGGAGGCTGGAAGTCCAAGACCAAGGTGTCAGCAGGGTTGGTTTCTCCTGGGGACCCTCTCCTGGGCTTGTGGATGGCTGTCTTCTCCCTGTGTCCTCACATGGTCTTCCCTCTGGGTGTCTGTGTCCTAATCTCCTCTTGCAAGGACACAGGTCATATTGGATTAGTGCCCACCCTAATGACCCTATTTTCGCTTAATTATTTCTTTAAGGCCCCATCTTCCAATACAGTCACATTCTAAATTTGGGGGATTAGGACATCTATGTATGAATTTTGGGGGGACACCATGCAGCCCAGAAGAGTAGACAAAATTGCATTTGAAATAGAAATTTAAACATATTTTAAAAAACTTAAATCATATTTTTTGTGCACCTTTGTAGATAGACTGAGATGTATTTGCAACCTTACAGGGAAACATCCTTTGGAATAAACAAACAGCGTGTCCATATAATTCCACATGTCCACAATCAAAACAAACTCCAAACCTTCCTAGTTTGGGATTTGGCTACCTTATATTTGGTAGCAACATAAACCTCCCTGGGGCTTTTCTTTTGTTCTAGCAGAAAATTAATGGAGCGAGGAATCGGGCATTTGGGCATCTTGTTAGTGTTTGTGTTTAATCATACTCTACTCAATCATCTAAACCTAATTAAGCTCTTGGCTTATAGAGCAGATCAGGTTAATTACATGTCATTGGTTGCAATGTGCCATTTGAAATTATCATTACTCTTTGTGTTATTTTTAGATGTAAGAGACAGGCTTCATTCAAAAGCCATAATTTATCAAATAAAATATATTTATTGAGCATCTTCTATGTCCAAGGCACTATTAATTGGCCAAATAAGCATTTCCCCATTTTCTTTGAGGAGAGAGTATCTTTCCACTTTGTCTCCCTTGAGAACGTTTCTTCAGGAAGGATCCAGCAGTTCAGAAAGGGTTCTGAAGAAACCCACTGGCAGCTAGCTGAATCATTCTTCCCAATAGAGCAGAATTCATCTGAAAACAGGTTAATCTTGGATATCCAGCCAAAGAGACTCTGCCTTAAAGTCCTCTCGAACTATGGGCTCCATTATGATTACGTGAGTATTCATGACTGCAGAATCCACAGCTGCTGGGAGGGACAGCTCTGTCTACCGAGGGCTGCTGAGCTCCGACTGGCATACCTCATAGTCCCCACAGCAGCCCACCAGGGATGTACTGTTTTCACCACCATGTTACACATGAGCACTAAGTTTGTGAGAAGTCACACAATTCTCCCAAGGGCCTGTAGCTACGGACGGAGCAGCCAGCATCTCCACCCACTCTGGTTTCAGAGTGTGTTTGCAAACACTGGGCTTACACTGGCCTTTCAAGATGTGGGACCCCTGATGGAGGCAGAGGTGAGACGGAATGCCCACTCGGCCTGCCCCTGTCCTTATGGTACTCTCGGTACGGCCTGCAGGGACGGCCCCAGTGGCAATGGGAGCCGAATGCCGCACGGGGCACATTTCAGGGAGCAGGTGTGGTGGTGAAGCTGTTCTAATGACTCACGCTGTGGACAGAAGGAAGCGGGGCCTGGGGAAGCATTATACCTGGGTCCACACTGCAGCGTCCCCAAACATTTTTTGTTGTGCACCTCTCTTTCCAAAAAAGATTTTTTTTGAGAATATACCAATAATGTAAGCATATTTATGTATGCATATTTGTTTCTTTATAAATTATTGACATACTGCTGCACTAAATTATTATATGCATTATAAATGACATACAAAAAATAAATATTTAAAAGGATGACATGAAAATTAAATAGAAACTTAATTTATAAATTAAGTTTATAAATTAATTGGAAACTTTTCTTCCTGCATCTCATTGGACTATCTTTCAAGGCTCCTCTATTTGCAGGACACTTTAAAGCAGAGATATGGCTCTTTGATTTTTACCATTAAATCCTGGGATTTATTTCTAAAGTGGGAAAATAAGAGATTTTTTTTTAAAGAAATGTCTTCATGATGATCAGAGAAGACAGAAGCCAGTCATTCCCGGTCCCTCGATCCGCGATGCGACTCCACGGGAGGCTGGAAGCTAAATCTCTAGGACCCTGACTTCTCATCCCAGACTCACCAACCCCAAACTTTGAAAATACATTTCACTTAAAATTACTATCATCACTTAATACTTTCGGTCATCAGTGCTCCAATATTCAAAGTACATGTCTGGGGGCTCCTTCCAAGTTAATAAAATGTTACCAAAACCACAAGGGGCTTCCATCCTAGGTCCAGTTGCTTGCCGAACAGAAAGCCCGTTACTGAGACAATGGGGACTGCCGAGGAAGAAAGGAATTTTTGATATTAATGCTGTCAGGCGGCAGCACAAGAGGGGCAGACTCAAATCTGTCTGACTAACGGAGAGCAGGAGCTTTTATACGGGGTGACAGAGCGTGGCTATGAGCACCTGGGCAGGTTGTGTTGAAATCAAGGTTGGGGCTGCGTGCACCGGGGCAAGTTGATTCAGAAGTTACCAGTTAGTGAGGGACGGTGAGTCCTGGCGTCAGAAAGTCTGTGGCAGGGGCCTTCAGAACCTCAATTCCTTTATCTTGCAGAAATTCCACCATTTCTGGGAAACAACTCAAAAAGGTCAAGTAGTTAGTCAAAGTTATAGGGTTCTGGTCGTCAAGCCCTGCAAGCCCGGGAATGAGAGCATAAGAAAGCGACAGGGAAAACACAGGCGGGAGTTCATCCTGTGTTTGCTCATGGGGCCGGTTATAAAAACAGAACTGCTAAACCAACCTCTAGGGGAAACACATGACGTTTTTACAGCATTGAGAGGAGGAAGAAGAATCGTAGCACATGATAACAGGATTAGTCTTAGAGAACTGTTTGTCATCCAGAGAGTTTACAGCAGAGAGTAAGACAAAGAGATGCAATGATCGAAAGCTGTTTGAGTTTCAGAATTTGACACAATCAACTTCCCAGTGGAGAGAAGGTAAGGGTTGAATGGAGCCTGCGGGAGGGGAGAATGGGAAGCCCTCTCTCCTGCAGGGGGAAAAAGAGAAAATGGATTTACTGTTCTATAGAACTTGCAGATTGTGAATACATTTAAGCATGCTGTCTTAGTCCATTTTGTGTTACTATAACAGAATGCCTGAGACTGGATGATTATAAAGAAGAGAACTTTATCTCACAGTTCTGGAGGCTGGAAGTCCACGATCGAGGTGCTGGGAGGGTTGGTGTCTGGTGAGAGCCCAGTCTCCACTTGCAAGACGTGTCCTGAATGCTGCATCCTCTGGAGGGGAAGGATGCCGATCCTCACATGCAGAGGAGCAGAAAGGGTGACCCCACACCC
>RJWJ010028229.1:0-21568 GCA_004363605.1 Indri indri | reverse complement strand
ATGATTCTCTCAATAGATGCAGAAAAGGCATTTGACAAAGTCCAACACACCTTTATGATAAAAACTCTCAACAAAATAGGCATAGATGGCTCATTCCTTAAAATTATCAAGTCCATTTATGACAAACCCATGGCCAATATCATACTGAATGGGGAAAAATTGAAACCATTCCCACTTAGAACCAGAACCAGACAAGGTTACCCACCATCTCCACTTCTATTCAACATACTGCTCAAAATCCTCGCTACAGCAATTAGACAAGACAGGGGTATTAAGAAGAGAAGGGTGTCCAAATGGGGGCAGATGAGATCAAACTCTTGCTCTTTGCCAATGATATGATATTATATCTAGAAAACCCCAAGGATTCATCCAAGAGACTCCTAGAATTGATAAATGAATTCAGCAAAGTCTCAGGATACAAAATCAATACACACAAATCAGAGGCATTCATATATGCCAATAACAGTCAAGCCTAAATTCAAATAAAAAATGCAATACCTTTTACAATAGCCTCAAAGAAAATTAAATATCTAGGAACATATATAACGAAAGATGTGAGAGACACATACAGAGAGAACTACGAAACACTAAGAAAAGAAATTGCAGAAGATGTAAACAGATGGAAAAATCTACCTTGCTCATGGATTGGTAGACTCAATATCATTAAAATGTCCATACTACCTAAAATGATCTCAGTATTAATGCAATCCCTATCAAAGTATCATCATCATCATTCTTTACAGATCTAGAAAAAATAATTCTACACTTTGTATGGAACCAGAAAAGACCTCGTATAGCCAAAGCAAAAAGAACAAACTGGGAGGTATCAGTCTACTAGACTTCAAGCTGTACTACAAGCCTATGATAACTAAAACAGCATGGTACTGGCACAAGTACAGAGACATAGACCTTTGGAACAGGACTGAGAATCCAGAGATGAAACCATCCGCATATGGTAATCTAATCTCTGACAAAGCAAACCAAAATATACACTGAGGAAAAGAATCTGTTTTCAATAAACGGTGCTGGGAAAACTGGATAGCTACATGCAGAAGAATGAAACTGGATCCTCACCTCTCATAAAAAGCAATTCAAGATGGGTAACAGACTTAAACCTAAGGCATGAAACCTTAAGAATTCTAGAAGAAGATATTGGGAAGACCCTTTCAGATAGTGGCCTAGGCAAAGAATTTTTGAAGAAGACCCTCAAAGCAATCACCGCAGCAACAAAAATAAATAAATGGGATCTGATCAAATTAAAAAGCTTTTGCACAGCCAAGGAAACTATCACTAGAGTAAACATACAGCCTACAGAATGAGAGAAAATATTTGCTCTCTACACATCCAATAAAGGGCTGATAACCAGAATCTATCTAGAACTCAAAAAAATCAACAAGAAAAACAATCAAACAACCCCATCAATAAATGGGCAAAGGACATGAACAGAAACTTTTCAAAAGAAGACAGAATAATGGCCAGAAAACATATAAAAAAATGCTCAACGTCTCTAATCATTAGAGAAATGCAAATCAAAACCACAGTGAGATACCACCTAACCCCAGTGACATTGGCCTCTATCAAAAAATCCCAAAACAACAAATGCTGGCGAGGATGTGGAGAGACAGGAACACTCTTACACTGCTGGTGGGACTGCAAATTAGTGCAACCTCTGTGGAAAAGAATTTGGAGATACCTCAAAGAGATAAAAATAGAAATACCATTCGATCCAGCAATAGCACTATTAGGCATCTACCCAAAAGAGCAAAAGACATTCTGTAATAAAGACATCTGCACCCGAATGTTTATGGCAGCACAATTCACTATTGCAAGGATGTAGAAACAACCCAAGTGCCCATCAATTCATGAATGGATTATTAAAATTTGGTATATGTATACAACGGAATATTACTCAATTATAAGAAACGACAGTGATCTAGCATCTCTTATATTTTCATGGATTGAACTTGAGCCCATTATCCGAAGTGAGGTATCACAAGATCGGAAGAGTGGGCTCCACTTGTACTCGCCATCAAATTGGCACTAACTGATTAACACTATGGTCCTCACATGGCAGTAATATTCTCCGGGGATTAGGGAGATTTGTCGGGGGGGGGGGTGTAAACTCACAACTAAAGGACACGCATTGTAGAGGGGAAGCACATGCCTCTAATCCTCGCTTGGGTGAGGCAAAGACATAAAATGTATCCAAAATGTTTGTACCTCATAATACCCTGAAATAAAAAAAAAAAAAAGCAAGAATCAAAAACCCAAGCATTTGTTTTTCAAGATGTTCTCTACATAACAAATATTTCTTTCAAAATGGAGTTACCTTTTTCTATCATAAACATTATCTTTAGCTGGAAGGGGCAGATTAAGTGTCCCTTCTGCTAAATATCTTCTAAGTATCATACTAGTGAGTCGCTTATCATAGGAAAGGTCAGTAATTTAGAACACATGTCTTTTTATAAAGGGAAATGTGTGAGGCAAAAAGTTACTTAAGGCTTGGGGGCAGCTGGAGGTATTAAAACACAAGACAGTAAACAACTCCAAATTGCTGTGAGATATTACCATTCCTAGGGACTTATGGGTCATTAACTGAAATTTCTAGGGAATTTCTTTCAGGCATCTGTTCTCCTTAAGCCCTTGCTTCCTACTTTGTTGCTAGGTCTTCTCTATTTCCTACTTCTTTTCCCAGCTGTCAGCCTGTAATCCCCTAATTTATATTACAGTTATATAGAGAGAAATTCAGTTCTTCATACTTTCATCTCTCCCCATTGAAAGTGGGCTCTGGACTGAACTTTTCATAAAGAAACATTCACTGAATTGTTCTACTTAACAAAAAAAACCAACTATTGTGCTCTCTGCTGTTAACAACACAAACATTGCCACAAACTTTAACATTGTAAAAATTTTAAAAATTGAATATTCATCTAATGCTTAGTTAGGATTCACACTTTCTCCCTCCATCCTCCAGCAATGAAATGAAACACGAGAGTTAGCTGTTCCCTACATCCTATGCTTTCACAATTCTTAGTTCATACCTCTCATAAATATTACCAGACTGTATTTTAATAATATGTTTAAATGGTTTTCTCCCTCAGCTATAAATCTGGCTTAGTCATTTCTGAGTCTTAATATCTAGCACAATCGTAGCACAAGAAAAGGCATTTTTGTGGGTTTTAAAAACATGAATGGATAAGCGAACAGATGAATAAATGAACTGACAAATCAGAATATCTCAGTTCTCAAAAGTTATGCTGTAAACAAAAGATTATATTATTTTGATATCCCAGTGAGTATATTATATAGAATATAACATACACTATTTGAAATTAAATTACATCTCAGAAGCCATGTCATCAGCTCCCTAGATGTTATCTCTGACTCAAAGCTATCGAATCTCTGTTCAAATCCATTCTGCATGGTGCTCTGAGGATACTCCTCCCTAAATACTACTTTCAACATCACTCCTTTCATGTACTTCCTACTTCTTTAGGTCAAAATTCCTCTATCTACACCCCGCCCACACACACATATTCTTTTGTATAGTTTTTATCACCTTGCTCAATCAGTTCCAATCTACCCATTGAACCCATTCCTCTCTCCACCACCCTGGCTCATCCTTAGTGCACCGTCCCCAGACTGTTTTCATCACCTCTTACCTTCCTGGCCTATATACTGCTGATATATTAATTTTCCAAAAGCACATACTAGAATATGTCACTACACCACTCAGAAATTTTTAGGGGTTCTCATGCTCTACTGAATTAACTGCAAACACCACATTGTGTCATTTTACATTTTTTTGATCTTCTGTTTAATCATAATCCTCAGTAGTTCCTAACTTTTTTCTTGGGGCAGTGGTTGAGGGCAAGGAGTCACTGATCTCTATGAAAATCTCCTGAAAGTGGTCATCTTAGAAAAAACACAAAAGATTTATTTATAATCTTGAGAGATTCTGTCTATGTTCCATGCTTTAGCCAAATTGTACTGCTGCTCAGTCTGTACTGTTTGTTTATAACAGCCATTATTACAACCCTTGCTATCAAAAATCTCATACATTCTCAGCATCCCATCTAACATGCTACCCTCAGCATAAAAACATTTGTTGAATTCCCTAATTAAATATGATCTTTTTCCCACCATGAAATCAAAACCACATTCAGTTTATATTACCTATATTATACTCGCTTATGGGGTTGTATTATCTACCTGAGAGAACTGAAAACTATATGAAGTTAAGTATTAGGGCTTATTTATCTTTTATAGCCCTCTGAAAAACCGAGCATGGTAATAAGTATTTAAAATGATAAGAATAAATAATAATTTACACATTTATTATAATTTTCAGGGATGCTACATTGCAAAATGCCAGCAGACACCACTCTCAACATAGCCTATGAATTCCATTTCTGAGTACCTGTCCAAAATCTCTTAGTTAAAACATTTTGGACCAGATATGTCTCAAAATTCAGAATCGTTCACATTTAGAAAGATGAGATACAACTACACTTCATAATGAAACATATTTATGCAGCAAAATATATGAATATTCATACAGATTACAAAATGTCCTCATGTGAGTTAAAATCAGGTTCGACTGCCAAATGAATTCAAGTCAGGTCTGGTATTGCTGGTAAGTGACTGCAACAAAATTTTTGTTTGCAGAGCTTTTTGGCGATTGACATTGGGCCTGTGTCCATTCTTTGCTCTGTCTAGTGAGGATGGATTCCTTAATTCATGATACAGGGTAATTCCAAGCATTTCTCCTCAATTTTCCACCACAAGTTTCATTTTTTGTTGGTCTCTTTCAACATTCTAGGGTACCTGAAGGTGAAAAGTGGTGCATATGGCCATTAGGCAGCACTAGGGGAGCAAAGGCTGGATGAAACTTGGCAGGGCTGGTGTGGAGGAAAGTCAGGCACAAGGTTGATGTGCAATTGCAACCTTTTCAGTAAATACTTGAAGAACAAAGCATATCATCAGAAATTGGACATCCCTCATTATCCTGACAATAAGCAGTTTGGTATATATTTTTCATATAGTTTCCTATACTTAGTAATACCAAATGGGTGTCATTGCTTGCTTTTTCACAAAATCATATATTTTAGAGATCTTTTCACATCTGTAATATTGACAGCAAACTTACTCTTTATATGTCATAGAGTATTTCATTGCAAGGGTGTACCCCAATTTATTAATCTCTTATCAACAGACATTTGGGCTGCAGTACTGTAAAAAACATCTTCCTAAAGGTATTTCTACACATTTCCAGAGTTTTTCTAAGAATAAAGAAGGAGAATTGTTGGGCCAAAGAAATGCATATTTTAAGAGATAATAGCAAATTGTCCTCAGACTCTCCAATGGCGATTATTCATTGTTTTATCAATCTGATTGCTGAAATTCCCACGTTATTGTAATCAGTAATGATTATTAGTGAGTTGAGCATTTTTCCCACTTCTATAGACTGTATTTTGTGAACCATCTTCATATCTTTTGCTCATTTTTCTTATCTTTTTCTTGATAGCTTGTAAGAATACTTTGTATGTTAGTAATAACTTCCTTGCAACTTACATATTTGTTACAAATATCTTCCCAGTTTGTTGTTATCTTTGAACTTTACACATTTTTTGCCTTACATAAGAAATTTGAAATTTATTATGTAGCAATATTGAGCAAATTTGTTTTTGAATTCTGGATTTCATGACAATATTGGAAAGTTTTTCCATCCCCAGATTTTAAATACATACATCCATCTTTTCTTTCTATACTTTTAAGAATTCCTTTCCTTTAAATTAAAAAGCACTTAAACTGCTGACCCACCTGAAATTTTTCTTGGGTATAATAAGCCAGGCATTGCAAAATCATTTATTGAATAATCCAGCCAGAAATAAAAGCTTCTTAACATGCATTTCTTTTTTTAAAGGTTGTGAATAAATCCTACTAGCTCCCATAAACTACCATTTCTAACTACTGCAGGACAAAATAAATAATCTCTGCCAGCACTACCTATTATTTGGGGCAAGATGATTAACTTCTGAATCTTTGCTTACTCACCTATAAAGTGGGAATGATAAATTCCACTTTTTAGGATTGCTGTGAAGAATAAAGATAATAAATATAGAGCATGTAGCATGGTTGCTATTACACATGGGCAGTCAGTAATGACAACTCTTGGTATTTTCTTCCCTGGTTCAGTTACAGCATTCTAAGTCTACATCACACAATTTAATTAGGTACTAAACTGCAGTGTTGTCTGTTAATCAGTCACTTCCACGTGCAGTGCAAGCTCCTTGAAATCAAGGACAATATCTTCTGCTGCAGAGGAGCATCCAGTAGAGGTTAAGAGCATTGGTTCCAGGAGTGGAGTTCTGCTCTACTGTCACTAACTAATGAAATTAATCTGTAAAATGAGGAAAAGAGAACATACCTCACAGGATTGTTGTGGAGGTTAAATGAGTTAGTACATGTAAAGGTTTTAAAAGGGTACCTGAATTTAGTAAACACTCAATAAATAACAACTATTATTTTTATGCTTTAATTTTTATATTTCCTACAAATTTTACAGCATATTTTTGTGCTCATAGTCCATACTCACTGTGTTTATTCATAAATAAGTCTAATAAGTCACTTAGTCATAGAAGATAAAATGGAGAGTATTTGTGGATTTTTTCTGAAGAAATAACAATTAAGCACTATGCCTCAAGAAAATAAGTATATGATTGTGTTCATCTGCCCTTCCACAAATTAGGTAGATATGGAAGACGCATAGAGTATGTGATTTTATACTAACGAAGATGGAGTTTAAAAACCACGGGGAGTTTAAAAACCACGGGTGTAAATGATTAGTGTGCCTATTTTGGAGTTTCTGTCTTAAATATTTATTATTTCAATTAGTCCTTTAAAGAAGTTACTGATGAAAGATTCCCTGGAGGTACTTTGTTTTGCTGACAAAGAGAGAGAGTTTTACAACTCAGATTTTCAGGTGATAATATTGATATTCTGTTGGAATACTGAGCAGTTGTACTTTAAATCTTGATTACAAATGGTCAGCCTATCTTTTCGTGAATGCCAAAAGGTAGCAAATAAAGTCAAGAAACTGCTTAGGAGTCACTCGAATACCTGAATAAGCACTTGATTGAGACCTAAGGTTTCCTGTCATAAAGAAGTGATTTTTAATAATAAAAAATGTTGGCTGACAATCCATTGTTCAAACAAAATCTTAAGTGGAGATGTAAACCAAATAACAAATACAGAGTTGCTCTGAGCAGAAGAAAGAATTGGACTAAATTAAGGAGCATAGTTTGAAACCAGTCTCATATAAGAGACCATGTTTTTGTTTGAAAAAGTATAAACTAATTAATATTTGTTCAAATAGAAAACAATCTGTAGAAAGAGTATGGAAGCAGGGGTTAAGACACAGAAGTTAGAGTCAGACCTGCTAGGTAGTATTACTAGTAACCTCTCTGTAAACCCATCTGCAAATACAGAAAGTAATAGTGCCTCCGCCTTATAGGACTCTTACAGGATTAAATGAGTTAATATAGTGAACTAGTTAAAACAGTGCCTGGATCATAGTTTAGTTAAGTGCTTGTTACATGAATAAGCCTCCTGTGCAACATCAGGATATGTTAGCAGAACAAACTGCAATCCTCCTAGACTTATCTAATTGAATACTACGGTGTGTGTCATCTATGGCTTTGGCATAACTCGAAGTATTTTCATGTTCACTAGTTGTACAACAGGTTTTTTGTTTTATTTCACTTTGTTTTTTTCTTCCTGGTTTTGTACATGTCAAACTCAACTATATTCATAAAAATATTTCATTTCTATCTGGTTTTCTCTGTAGTCTATAGATAATGATACCTAATTCTGAAAGACTTTCCCCACTATATCCAGCTTCTGACAGAGGGGTCAACTCTCTAGTTGTCCAAGCATTGCATAAACTAATACTTACCACATCTGCAATAAACTAAGTGCTTAACCACATCTGCAATTAGTTACGTGCATGTCAATTGGAAAAATTTCCCTCTTCACCATTACTCTGCTGGGGCAGTGGCCAGCCAGCTCTGTCTTGTTTTACTGCTGTTTCACCAGCACCTAGCATAGTGCCTAGCACATGACAGATGCTCGATAAATTAATAAATGAACTAATGTAACTAAGGCAATTGATTCATGAATAACTAATACATGAACAAAAGAATAAAGACAGTATTGCAATACAATTAAAATCCATCAATACCTACTTAGATTGGTGTCTTGTAAACAATATATTTCAATGGTATTACATTTGTTCAGCCATATGACATCAAATATATTCACTACAAATGCTGTCACAGAGCAAAGCATCCAGATAATAAGAGTATGGCATTACCAGCTATGATGACTGGTTCATGTAGCAAATATTTATTGAAGGCCTAGTATATCCTTAGCACTGAGCTGGACACAGTGCCTACAAAGACAAGCCAGTGAGAAATGATCCTTTCCTTCACAAACTGGGTCACTTGCCTGCATTTGTATGACTGGCAAGTCATTATTACTTCATCTCCTTGAAAGGTATGAAGGAAATTCCTGACCACATTCTGGGTCACTCCAACCCTACAAGTCTTGGGAAAGGAATGCACCAGGCTATTAAAACAACTGGCTTTTTGCTAACACTCTATCTTGAACAGTTCAATTAGCTTTAAAGAGGTCATCTCTCCCCATCCCCATATTCCCATTTCCTGAGTGGTACCTTTTTCTCTACCTTTCCTCTCCTGTCTCATATTAAGGGAAATCCAGCTTTCATGGATAACTTCATAGGATTTATCATCTCCCATTCCTAAATTGGAAGAGAGGTGGAGAAACTGGTTTTTGGCCCGATTATGTTTTCCCATTGCTACCCTAAGTGTGAAGTTAATATGATCCATCCATTTATATATCACCCCTGGTCTCACATTCTCCTTTAGGATTCACTCTTACCTTCCTAGATGCTTCATTGCTTACCTCACATTTTTTTCTTCCAGCTCTCTATTGTTTTTCTTTGACCACATTTCCTACTGTGAGAAAGGAAACAGAGGCCTAGAGCAGAGATTCTGGAGTCATACCACCTGGGTTTGAATCCTGACTCTACCACTTCCTAACTGTGATTAAGGCAGCTTAACGTCTCTGGGACTCAGTTTCCTCATTTGTAAAGTGGGAGTAATAATAATACCTACATTATAAAGATTAAATAAGTTGAAAGTTGTAAAAATCTTAAATAGTCACTGGCACATAGAAAGCTCTTTATAATGCCATCATTATCATCATTATCCTTGGTAACATTAATATCCATATCATTACCTATTGACTTCCAACTTCTGGCCATATTGACATCACACATAGATAGCTCCACCTTGAACCAGTTCATCACACAGCATTGCTTTGCTCTAAGATTTCAAACCTGGTATTAAGTCTTTTTACTTAATCTTTCTCATTCCTGAAAACTCCCAGAAGTTTCTGTCCTCTTGCCTTACTTCACCAATTCTCTCCCAATTTGCCAAAACACTAGAAATCTAACTTCCCAACCTTTAATTCTCATAAATTCCTAATATGAATATTCAACTCTTAGTCAGTATAATCTTAATTTCTTCACTCTTTCTTTGAATATATACACTTAAAAGCTCTCTTCAATGCCTAGAGATCTTATTTTCCCTTTAATAACCAAAATGAGGTTCATATCTTCTGTGAAGTCTCCCCCCATCATTCTCAAACATACCTGTTCCAGCCCACAATCACCTCCCCTCTATATAAACACCCAAACTCACAAACCACCCAAATCTCATATATATTACAGAATGGCTTATCAGAGCATTTGCTGAGAATCTTTATTTCAACGTTTTTATGTGCATATATGTTACCTCCCCAACTCTATTATAAGCTTCTTGAAGGTAAAAACACTAATGGAAGTTGAAAATATTCCAGGTTTTCTTTTAAATACTTTTCATGTATTAACTTATTTAATCTTTATCGCAACTCTAAGAAGTAGCTACTGTTATTATCCTCATTTTATATTAAGGCACAGAAAGGTAAATTGAGAGGAAGAGTATTTTTGGCATAAATCTAAGAGGTATATAATAATTGCTGAATGAATGAAATTACTCGTACAGTTTTATAATCTTACTCTAGTTTCATGAATGATTTTTCAACATCTATCTTAAGTTCCTTTTTATAAATATTGCTGAATAAGAGTGCTTCATTTCTACTTCTCAAGACTATAAGACCATGCCAACAGTAGGAGTCCAACAAATGCTTTCTAATAGTAAATTTGGGAAGACTTCCTCTACGGTTTTAGATGCTATTCTGATACTGATGTGAAAGCATTTGTATTTTACAGTTAGGGTGCTCTTTCTTATACATATGCACTTTATGAAGTAACTTCTGAGAATTAAATAGCATTTATCATATATCTATTTGTTCATACCATCTCTGATTTATAAGCATGCAATTTAAAAATATCTAACCTATGTTTACTAACAATCAGCTATTAACTAGTTGTGTGACCTTTGGAAATTCAGATTTATATCTTTGGGACCTGCTTATGTGTAAAAACAAGGATCTGGGCTAGGACAAACTGGCCTTCAGGGAATTCTAAGAGGGGTCATTCACTTATAAATTATACTATTCTTAGGAGACTGTTAAGCATGGAGAAAATCATATTAATGCAGAAAGTAATGCTCAAGAAACCAGAACCAGAGTCAGATAAAAATGGTAACTCCAATGACCCACTGGAAAACTGACTTTTCCATGCAAAGAACTTCTATCTGTAACTGTGACTAAATGATATCAATGGAAAAGGTAAGTCCATTCTCAGTTGCCCCATTTTCTCAAGTACTTCTTTTAACAGTAGCTCAATTAATTTAAAATGCAATTAAATCCCACTGAGCTGAATACATTCAATATCAGCTAAATACATTCATCTTTTGTGAAACAAATCATATTCTAAAAATATACAAAGCAAATATTTTTTATGAAGAACTCCTTTGAAAGCCCCCTTAAAGTGAAAATTCCCTACTCTCTCCTGCTTATAAGTAGAGGGCTCTTGAAGTCAGAAAACTCAGAAACAGAAAACAAAAAAAGCCTACATGACATTTGGATCTTTGGTTCCTTGTCTAGGTGTGATCTTAGCACTCCAGAAGGAACCTTAAACTCCATTTTGGCTTATTATAAAATACATCTATTGCTAGCGTTAAAACGTGACATGATCTTTAAATGTATTGTTATCTCCAAATATAAATGTGTTTGGCTGCTAAGAGTTTAATGTAGGTAGAAAGAGAAATTCAAAGTCTGAAACATACCATGCAAGTCAATCTGAAATCATTAGATAAATAATTTAAAATGATTTTAAAAACATGAAAGTTTTACTTAGAGCAAAATACTTGTTTAGAAATTATATTACTGTGATGTCCAAATGTTTCATTTGTTTTAAACCATTCACTTCTATCCTCTTATACACTTACAAAAATAAGCTGAACAAAAAAGGAATTTAAAGTTTGTTTAGAATTACCACTATGTAAGTATTACATAAACATGCATATAAGGAAAAGACAAAAGCATGTAGAAATTATATAACTACATCATGTATATGTGTGCTATATGTAAGTGTGTGTGTAATAATAATAATAATAATTTCAACTACTACCAATTATCTTTTAATCAAAATTTTAAAGTCCTTTATATATAATAGATACATTAAAAATTACAATTAGAACACAGCTGTTTCCTGAAAGCTAAATAGTTAAGAAATAATAATAGCACCGTCCTCAAGATTATTATGACTTGCATCTAATATTAAAAGTGTTGGTCAAAGAGTATGCAATTATAATATCCAAATACATTCAATTTTGAGTATTATGAATAAAAACACATTGTTAAATCATCACACATTTTAAGTTATATGGAAAATCACCATTTCTTAGAAGAAATAAGAGATAATTAAAATCTATAAAATATTAGATGGTCTCTATTTACAATTAAACCAATAATAAAGTATTAGGGGAAAGGAGCCTACCTTCCATTGCCCTTTTAAAGAAGACCTTACAGCTCCCACACGTAAGGACACCATAATGACAGCCTGATGCTTCATCCCCACAGATTAAGCAAATCTTCTGAGGTAATGACTCGAAGCTGTACTGCGGGCTCTGGCTGGCTTCTGAATCCTGCCTTGAAATGCAAAACAAAGTACTCCATTTATTTTTAGGTGCACCACTATCTAATACTAAAGGTTTCTTAAACCAGCATTAACAGGGTGAAAAGAGATTTTAAAAATAGAACTGCATACACTCACACTTGAAAGACATACAAACTAAACTTGGTGAAACAGACTACCTGTAAATGGATTCACCAGACTTGCAAATTATTAGCCATTCATCAGTAGCACCAACATAAAAGAATAATAATCAGTGTATAATTTTATGTTAAAGAAAGGTAAAGTCTATTTTGTTAAAAAGAAATCTTTCTATAAAATTCCTTATAAAGGAGCAATTTAGTTTTTGACAAACGAAATGTTGTGCCCTTCCTGTATGCTGAGTAGGAATCAACATGGTTTGGCTTTAAGAATTCAGTTATACTTAGAAATGCTTTTGTTTTGAGTTTTTAAAACACAACCCTGTAATGATTGTGTACTTAAACAAGCATATGTGTTTGTCATTTTAAAGTATTGTTCAACACTGACACTGCTGCCTTCACAACACATAAGACTCAAAACAGAGCATTTTTACATTCCATTACTTCACTATGTAAATTAAAATGTTTTAAAAACATGTATTTCAAAAGTAGCGAATCTCAAACAATATTAGAAAAAGAGGCACCGCAGTGATTGATGTTTAAATCCACAATGTAGACATATCACACTAAAATTAACTTTAATCTCGAAATTCGCATGAAAATTGAGCCCTTAAATTGTCCAAATGCCTAAGATGGTTCTGCTTTCGGTTCTGCCCGGCCACCTTTCATCAAGTCCCACCCCTCCCGGGGGAATGGTGCCTTAACTCCTCTCCAAGACAGACATTCCTGGTAAATGTCCTTCTAAGAAATGAGCCTTCGATGAAGCCCCCAACTCGCCGCACCCTTTCCGCACCGCTGGGCTACAGCGGACCTAGTGTGACTCTGCACATTTTAAATCAGGTTTGGTCCTGCTTCGCCATCTCCAAGATTCAGAAAGTTTTTTAAAAATGCTTTCGGGGAGGCACGCTCCAAAAATGAGAGAGAAGGAGAAGGAAGAAGGGAGGCAAACTGCCCCGGTGCCCTGTCCGGGTGCCCACCTCCTCGCGGCCACCCTGAGAGCGGAGCCCCGGGCTGCAGGCCGCCAGCCCGCTGCTCCCGACCCGCGGGCGCGCCCCGCTCCGGACCCTCACCTCAGGTAGTTGAGATAGGGCGGGTAGACCGGCGGAAGGCCCTCCTTGAGCACCGCGGCCTGGTAGCCAAGCTGCGGGAGCCCGTTGAGGCCGAGTGGCGGGTAGAGCGCGGGGGCCGCCCCGGCGGCGGCGGCGGAGGTGGAGGGCAGGCTGTCCCGCGCGAGCAGGCAGGCGCCGGCGCCCGGAGCCTTGCAGGGCGGCGGGGCGAATGGGCCCTGCTGGGCCGGCGCGCCCTCCGCCTTGTACAGGATGCACTCTAGGGCCGACCCCGACGAGGACGCGGACGACACAGAGACACTGGCGGGTGCGGCCGCCACTGCGGTTTCCCCCGGCCTGGAGGAGGACGCTGGCAGCGGCGGCGCCAGCGAAAAATCCGGAAAGGCTGCGGTATTGGCACCGGCCACCAGGTACGGACGCGGGGAGCGCGCCGCAGCCTCCGCGCCTTCCTCCTCCTCCTTGATCTTCAGGGCAGGCGGCTGGAAGTCGCCGTAGAGAGGGAACGCGTCGTCTTTGGGCTCTGCGTCGGGCGGGTACGCGCAGTCGGGGAAGTCGCCACCCGCGACCGCGGGGGACGAGGCCGAGGGCGAGCCGCGCGGCGGGGCAAAGGCGCCGGCAGCCGCGGCCCCGCCGTCGTAGCTCTCCCCCTCCAGCAGCTGCCGAGTGCGGGCGGCCAGGAAGGCATGGTTGAGAGGCAGGATGGGCACGTGGATGAAATCCATCACCGTGGTGGCCAGCGGGGAGCGCCCGGGCGCCACTGTCGCGTCCTGCTCTGTCAGAGCGACCCTGGATGCCGAAAAGCGGGAATCTTCCTTGGGGGCGAGGGCGACGCTCCCTGAGGCCGACCCGGGCGCTGTGGCTGCGGCTCCTCCTCGGGCCGCGGTGCCTCCCAGAGCTACAGGTTTGCCCTTCAGAAGCGGACCCTCCGAGTCCGAGGACTCGGAGCTGTCCTCCTCCTCCACCACCTCCACCGTAGCGGGCTGTGGAGACGGCTTCACTGGGGCCCCGGGCCAGTGCGGGCTCCCAGAGGGTGGGAGCAGCAGCTGCCGGGACGGTGACAGGCCCCTGGGCGGCACCTTATGGGCAGCTGCCGTCCCGGAGCTATCTCCAGCCTTGCCCCCTGGCCGGCTCATGAGCTGGGCCAACACCCCCTGGGTGGTGGGGGCAGCCCGGGAATCTTCGGGAAGCTGGAGGCCAAACAGGCACCAAGAGCTGGTGGCCTCGCAGGCAAGAGGGCTGGCGTGGCTCTGCCCGGGACCTGAGGGCTCCAGCAGAGTGTCCAAGACACTGTCCAGCAGCCCTCTGTCCTTTTCTGGGAGTCTAGAACTACAGCCTCCTGCACCTCTTGTGGCTTCAACTCCGGAATACAAGCCCTCCACGTCCGACGGCGACTGCTGGGCCTGCGTCTTTCCGTTTGGGGGGTCCTGTCCCTGGCTGGGCTGAGGGAAGAGCAGCCCGTCCGGGGAGATGGGTATGGCCGAGACTACAGGCGAGGCATCTGAGGTCTGGCTCCCCTGGAAGGGGTCTGGGTCTGGGCGACCCAGCAGGGGGGATCCGACCTCGCTGAGGGAGGGCACGCTGACCGCCACGTGGGGAGCCCGGGGATCCTTTGCCTTCAGCTCAGTCATGACGACCTGGACTCCCCTTTTCTCCTCCCCCGTCTCTAGGGAGGAGGGAAAAGGGGAAGGAGGGGTTGTCGAGAATATAGGGGCAGAGGGAGGAGAAAATGGGTGTTGAATTTGGCCGGACCCCGGGGATCTCCACCTCCTGAGTCGGGGGTGGGGGAGGGCGGCGCTGGTCAGCTCCTGTCCTTGCCTTCCATCCTGTCGTCAGGGGAAGGGTGGCGGTCGTTACGTCCCAGCAGCGAGTCGGGAAGGCAGGAAAAGGTAGTTGTAGGGATCTGTCTCCTAACTGGGGGAGTTCTCCAAGAGAGTCCTCCGGCTTCTGTCCTAGGACAGGAGACGCAGAGTACTCACAAGTCCGGCACTGGAGTGGCTGCGGCTGTGAGAGCAATTCAATTACGCGCGGCTCATCTCCCGACTTTTCCTTTGGCTTCAAACCCGTGCATGCCATGAAGCTCTTACTCCCTGACTGCGTTCCACTGCCCTTCTCTCTAAACCCTGGGGCTAGTCGGACCTCTCGGTACAACCCATTCTCAGGAAGAGTCGTGCTTCCGCCGGCTCCCAACAGCAGGCGACAGTCATCTCTGCAGATTCGCAGTTCTCAGCAGTCTTGGAGGATGAGCCGCCTCTGGTTGCAGAGTCCACTCAAATGCCAGGTGCAGCTAGTTCTCACTGAGAATGCTACCAACACACCGGAGTCCTCTCACCGTCAAATACAAGGCTTAACCAGATTAGTGACAGCGGTAGACTAGCTCCACAGCTTTCTAACAACGCCTCCTCCCTCTTCGGAGGCCCCGCCCAAAACCCCTCCCTACACCAGTTACAGACCAGAACTGAAATTCTGGAGTTGGTATTTCCACCTGCTAGTCTGAATTTCACTCTGAAGAGCACGTGCTTTGGGATGGAACCTCATAAGCATAATAGATTTTGTACTACAAATTAAAACTTATGCCCAATCTAATGGGAAAAACGAATAGATTCTATCAGAAGCAGAATTTGTGTAAATCTTTTTAGGATTTCAGTTTTGTAAAGATTTAACACAGAGTAAGAAGTTTGGCTACATTATCTTTTGGAATAATAAACGTATCAAATATCATCCTAAATACTTTAAGAGTGATTCTGTCCCTTATGAATTCCATAAAAGTGAGTGCTTCCAAATTTCTCTTGAACAGCCCTCAATGTGACAGAGAAATTTGGAAGTGGAAGACAGTTGGTGACACTTCTCTATCTGTGCAGGAAATTTGGATGTTGTGTGCCATACTTTGATTTGTCCTAAGGAATGCGTTCCAATTTCTGAAATATAGCACTTTAAGGAAAGTTTCTTTTTGCTCCAGTTTATTCCTTGTGCTACATCATAGAATCCTCAATAGAGATGTTGAACAGTATTTTTCTCTTTCCAATATCCTCATTGTTAAAAACAATTGTCTCTGAGCTTTTTAAACAGAGCACCTCTAAATTCATGAAGACAGTAGAGAGAGAATATTGTAATATATATTTCAGATACAGAGTCATAAACTAATAATCTGTATTTCCAACCCAAGACTACTGGGTATTTTGACATCAACTTAAATATCTCCTATTCAAAATGGAGTTAATTGTTTGCAGATTTCCTTATAGGACCTAGGGATCCTATCTAGACTGATGCCCACAATTTTTCTCAGGTGGGTATAGAGGATACCAAGGAAGACTCCAAGACTCCAGGATGAGTGGAGACACTAGAGGTAAGGAGCCTGGACCCATGAATCACCTGGGAGGGACTACATGAGTGAGAAACCTTTATCATGTTAAGCCATGGAGTTTTGGAGTTGATTGTGCTAGCAATTAGTTTACTCTGACTGACTAATTTTAGGTATGTGGGAGTTAGGCAGGTAGAGGAGGGGTAAAGAGAATTCCAGCAAGCAGGTATAGTATGTTCACAGGGCATCAAATAGTAGTAAAAAAAGTCAATTTCTCAAAAAGACACTTGCACTCAAATGTTTATTGCTGCACAATTAACGATTGCAAAGATGGAATCTACCCATGTGCCCATCAATACACAAGTGGATTAATAAAATGTGGTACATATATACCATGGAGTACTACTCAGCCATAAAAAACAGTAAACTAATACCTTTTGTAACAACCTGGATGGAACTGGAGACCATTCTTCTAAGTGAAGCATTGCAATAATGGAAAAACAAACTGCATGTACTCACTATTAAATTGGAACTAATCAATCAACACTCATGTGCACACATGGTAGTAAAACTCAACAGAAATCAAACAGGGAAAGCGGGGAGGAGGGGATGGTTAAATTCACACCTGACAGGTACAATGCACACTATCTGGGGGATGGACACACTTGTAACTTTGACTCAAATGGTACAAAAGCAATTTATGTAACCAACACACTTGTGCCCCCGTAATATTCTGAAATAAAATAATAAATTAAAAAAATTGACAATTGGCCTCATTTTCAATCTGACAAACTATATTTGGCTAAATTTTGGTTGGTTATAAAAATTCCCTTAAGCCAGATAGTTTGACTTGGTTGTTGCCGTAAGATTCAAAATCTTTAAGTGGGAAAACAGTAATAAAGATGCCCTGGATCACCATTATTCCATGAAATTTGATGCTGGGTAATAAGCAATGGTGGCACAAGAACTCCCCAAATATATGAATCTTTGAATGAAACAGAATTCACAGGTTAAATTCAAGCATGATGGGGCCAACTCCATATATTCTGAAATTTATTTTTGGAGAGGAATATTTAAATTTGGAAGCTTTTTTTCCCTATAGTTTGAAAAAATGCTTTATTAAAAGGTATAACTGTCATACAACAAGCTGCATATATTTAAACTGTGAAATTTGTTAAGTTTTGACTTATGTGTATACCTGTGAAACCATCACCACAAGCAAAATGATAAACATACACTTTGCCTCCAAAAGTACCTTGTGCTGCTTTTTAATCCCTTCATATACTGTTCTCTCCCTTCCCCTTCCCCTACTACTATAACCACTCCCCCAGAAACCACTAATCTTCTTTCTGTCACTATATATTAGATTTTTTAAAAAATTCATATTTATTAAGCATTATATTAAATATACACTTTTTAGGTCTGTTTGCCTTAAATTTAAAAATTTTCAGAACAGTTTTAGATTTACAGAAAATTGAGCAGATTAACAGAGAATGTTCATATAGCCTTTGCACACAGTGCACCCTATTACTAGCATATTAATAGGGTACATTTGTTACCATTAATGAACTAATATCAATACATTGTTAAATTTCGATTCCCTTAGCATTTACCTAATGTTCTTTTTCCCTTCGAGGATCCCGTCCAGGGCACATTTCACTGTTGTCAAGTCTCCTGAGGCTCCTCTTGGCTGGGAGAGTTTCTCAGACTTACCTTATATTTGATGACCTTGACGGTCCTGAGGAGTACTGGTGAGGTATATTGTAGTATGCTCCTCTACTGGAATTTGATGCATCTATTCCTCATGAGTAGACTAGGTCATGGGTTTGGGGGAGGAAAAATCAAAGAGGTAAAGTGCCATATTAATCACATCCTATCAAGGGTACATACTGTCAATATGACTTATGACTGTTGATGTTGACCTTGATCACCTGGCTGAAGTAGTGTTTGTCAGGTTTCTCTACTGCACAGTTAATTCATTTTCTCCTCTTTCCATACTGTACTGTTTGGAAGGAAGTCACTGAGTCGCTTAAGGAATGTGGGGACGAGTAGGGAGTTAGCTATGCCTTTACAGTGGAGCATCTACATAATTTATTTGGAATCCTGCATGGAAGATTTACCTATTCTCACCCATTTACTACTTTATTCAGTCTTTTATTTCTGTCTATATGGACTCATGGATATTTTGTTGCTCAAATTGTTCCAGCCTTGGGCACTGGGAGCTCTTTCAGTTGGCTCCTGTGCCCCTGGCATGCTCTGGTTATTGTGTGTGCACACTTTCTTACTTTCTGGTGTTACAAGATGCACAGACTCATCTTGTATATTTCCTGTTAAGGTCTTAGAATCAGCCATATCTCCGAGGAAGTTTGGTTCATTTTATCAAAAAATGATATTAGAAATGAATACCTGGGTGCTGAATGTGTTCTACATGAGTTTTTATTTCTTAGAATTTTTATATTATACAGTGTATGCTTTTTTCATATGGTTTCTTTTACTGTAATTATTTTGAGAGTCAGCTATAGTAGTATGTATCAATAGTTCATTCTTTTCATTGCTAAATAGTAGTCCATTATATGGATACACCACAGTTTGTTTATCCATTTACCTGTTGATGAACATTAGGGTTGCTTCCAATTTTTTGATACTGCAAGTAAAGCTACTTAAGAGAATGTGTGTACAAGTCTTTGTATGGACACATGTTTCAATTTTTCCTAGTAATGATACTAGGAATACCTAGAAATGAAATGGTTGGATAAATTAGTGGGTGCTGTGTTCTGAATATCTGTGTTCCCCCAAAATTCTTACATTGAAACCTGATCAGCAATGTGATGGTCTTAGGAAGTAGGGCCGTTGGGAGGTTATCAGGACATGGAGAGCTGCCTTGCCCCTTCCATCATTTGTGGACACAGTGAGAAAGTACCATCTATGAGCCAAAAAGCAGACCTCATCAGACATTGAATCTGTCACTTTGGTCTTGGACTTCCCAGCCTCCTGAACTGTGAGAAGTAAATCTCTGTTGGTTATAAGCTGCCTAGTTTATGCTATCTTACTATAGCAGTGTAATTGGACTAAGTAAGTATACATTTAACTGTCAAACAATTTTCCAAAGTGGTTGTATCATTTCACATTCCCACTAGTATATTAGAATTCTAATTCTTCCATATCTTGGACAAAAATTGGTATGGTCAATATTTTTAACTTTAACTATTCTAATAGGTGTTTAGTGGTATCTTAATGTGATTTAACTTGCATTTTCCTAGTGACTAATGATGATCATTTTTTTCATATGCTTATTTGCTGTCTGTATATATTCTTCTTCTTCTGTATATTTGTGACCATTCAAAACTTTTGTTTGCTTTTTGTAAAAATCAAATCGTCTGTTTCTTCATTATTGAATTTTTAAAGTTCTTTATGAATTCTGATACATGTCTATAGTCATATATGCGACTTGAAAATATTTTCTCCTAGCCTCTGGCTTGTCCTTAAGTTCACTTGATAGTGTCCTTTGAAGAGAAGGTATGTTTAATAGTGATAAAGCCTATTTTATCAACTTACATTTTTATGAATTGTGCTTTCAGTGTCATAACAAAATAATATTTGCCAAACACAGGGTCACAAGTTTTCTGTCACATTTTCTTTTGCTCTTATAGTTTTAGGTTTTACACTTACATCTATGATACATTTTAAGTTACTTTTTACTGTGGTATGAGTTCTATATCACATATAATGCTCATTAAACTTCATGACATAGGTATTATTACCTCTATTTTACACATAAGGAAATTGAAGCCTGGAGACTTAGAATTAGTTATTAGTAAGCCAAAACTCACTACTAGGGCTTCTGTTATAAAATCCAGTGCTATTTTCATTCTACACGTTGTGTTTCTCTATTTTGTATGGTTCAAAGTATTTTTGAAGTATGTACAGTTCAATGATAATTGACAAGGTTCATGGAATAATGTAGAAACGTTTACTTGACCTGAAAACTCAGAAATGTGAACACATTCAGAAAGTCATATTGGGCCACCTAGACCTATGATTTGGTTAGTTTGAAATTTTTTGTTGTTTATACAAAATTGATAAATAGGATTTGATATTTGTCATTTTAGCTTGAGGCAATTCTTACATATTTGCAAAGGGATAATTGTAGGTGAAAGGTGGGTGGCACTTGATGCAAACTGCAAAGGAAGGAGGATACAAAGGCCATTTCTCAGACCTTCCTGACACTCCTCTTGTTTCTGAACCCAGTGGCCCATGCAACTCCTAGGTTATTCAGGCCCCTCCACCAATGTAATAACTACCCCCAAAAGTGTACCTGTTTTTTTTTATACCCATGTCAAGTAGGATATATTTTGGCTTCAAGTAACAGGGTACTCAACAAAAAGTGACTTACATAATAGATGTGTATTATCTCACATGACAAGAAGTCTGCAGGAAAGTAGTTTTAGGGTTCATTAATCAGTGGCTCAGTAATGTTCTCAAGGTTCCAGACTCCTTACCTTTTCAGTCAGTTACCCAAGAGGCTTGGGTTTTGTTTTTTCCCTTGTTTCCCAGCATCCAAAGATAGCTACTGAAGCTGCAGGTATCAGAACCTCACATAACCTCCTCCAAAATTAGGACTAAGAAGAGTTTCTTTGGCATTTTTTTTTTAAATTTGTTAATATTTTCTTATTTTTTTTATTTTTTTTTTATTGTTTGTTGTTTATAGGGGTACAGATGTTTAGGTTACGTATGTTGCCCTTGCCCCGCATTCCCTCCAAGTCCCAGTCCCAAGCGTGTCCATCTCTCGGAGGGTGCGCATTGCACCCTTTGTGTATGCATATATCCATCCCCTCCTCCCCCTCGCCCCTCCCCCTTCCCCCTCCCTCCCTACCCGACATCCAATAGATGTTATTCTTAT
>RJWJ010028228.1:8021-21647 GCA_004363605.1 Indri indri | reverse complement strand
CAGACTAATCTAAACTGCAAGAAAAATGTCATCAGAAAAAAGTGAAACAAAATATTAATAAGATACAAAAAAGACATACCTTAATATGTTGAAAGACCTCTCTTTAACTTTAATCTTATCCTTTTTTGGTTTGCCGTGGATAGCAACTTGTGACTCATTAAAGTCCAATTAAATGTGAATGAATACCTGAAATTACTAATCTTGTATATCTGATCAATAATGGATCTTCAAGCATCTAAAACGAACACATTTAGTTCAAAAGCTAAATAAACAGGGCAGTCATGAGGCCCCTTGTAATGTTTAGTTTAAAGCTATGAAAGAAACCTAAATGACCAGTTCCTGATGTCTGTGGATTTCATGAAGTGCCCTAGGTCACTCACTTGAGTGTCCATAGCTTGATTCTGAGATGAGTGGTCTTTTCAATTAATCTTAAAAGGTATTTATAGTTTGTTATACCGGGGTTCTGCCTGTGTCCTGCAGCCAAGAGCCCTCTTTAGGCAGTAAGGTGGGTAATCACAAGGCTCACCTCACTTGTTTCAGTTTCTCTGAGATCAGTGTCTCTCATCGCCTGATGTCTTGACCAGCAGCTGTTAGAATGTGAGTGGGGCTTATCGATTATAGGCTTCATTTGTACGACATTCTGCCCTGGGCCATTTACCAGAGCCCTAATGGCAGTATTTTTAGATAAAATTTTTCTCTTGGGCTGGACAGATCTCCCTAAGAATCATCATCCTTTCTGATGTCCAGAGCTGGATGATGTCCGGGCTGCACGAAAGGAGGGCAGCAACAGAAGAGCTTCAGGCCAGGCGCGGTGGCTCACGCCTGTAATCCTAGCACTCTGGGAGGCCGAGGCAGGAGGATTGCTTGAGCTCAGGAGTTCGAGACCAGCTTGAGCAAGAGTGAGATCCTGTCTCTACTATAAATAGAAAGAAATCAGCCAAACAACTAAAAATAGAAAAAATTAGTGGGGCACAGCGGCGTGTGCCTGTAGTCCCAGCTATGTGGGAGGCTGTGGCAGGAGGATTGCTTGAGCCCAGGAGTTTGAGGTTGCTGTGAGCTAGGCTGACGCCACGGCACTCTAGCCCAGGCAAGACAGTGAGACTCTGTCTCAAAAAAAAAAAAAAAAAAAAAAAAGCAGCAGCAGCTTCATCTGTATTTACAGCCGCTCCCCATTGCTCACATCACTGCCTGAGCTCCGCCTCCTGCCAGATCAGCAGCAGCATTAGATTCTCACAGGAAGGTGAGCCCTACTGTAAACTGCATGCGAGGGATCTAGGTCGCGCTCCTTATGAGAAGCTAATGCCTGATGATCTGTGGTGGAGATGAGGCAGTGATCCTAGTGCTGGGGAGAGGCTGCAAATATCATTAACAGAGAGGTTTGACTACACGATAGATGTAATGCACCTGAATCATCCTGAAACCATCTCCCCCCTACCATATACTTCCAGCCTTCTGTTAGGGAGGAGGTAGGGAAGTCACATGATTATTCAGAGTAGTAGAGAAGATGGAGTGACAATCTCAGCGTCTGTGGTAGCCAACATCCCAAAAGGCCCGCCACAATCCTCACCTCCTGGTGGTTCATGCCCCTGGCTAGTTCCCTCCCATAACCCATCGGAGCTGATCTGTGTGACAAATAGGACATGGCAGAAGTGACTTCTGAGCCTAGATCATAAACAGCACTGCAGCTTTCCCTCCACTGTGGCCTGTTGGATCGCTCACTCTCTAGGGGAGGGCAGGTGGCATGCCGTGAGCACACAAGCACTCGCTCCGCAGGGCCTCCCGCTGACAGGTACTGACTTGGCCCTGGAAGTGAGCCGCCTTGTAAGGTGATCTACCAGCTCCAGTGAAGCCCTCAGGTGAGTGTAGCCTCAGCTGCCATCTGACTGGAAACTCGTGGAAGACCCTGAGCAACCCAGTCAAGTCACTCCTGAATTCCTGATCCTCAAAAACAGTGAGACAACAATTGCCACTGTAAGCCACTAAGTTTTGGAGTGATTTGTTATCACAGTATTGGATAAATCAGCCTCTGACTTTCTGAAAATAGACTTTCAAGCAATCCTCTTGGTTTTATTGTCACCCTCAACTTTACTTCCAGAGATAAAAACAATTGCCAATTTCTGAGTTTGTTGGGGGAATTCTATAGTATAAACTGGTTGTTTTTTGGCTTTCTCAATTTTTAGCCTAGGATTCAGACATTTTTGGTCTGCAAAGTCACTTACTAGTCATCCATCTGCTACATAGGCTCCGAAAATTTTTTACTGTTATTTTATCTCCTGTTCTCCTTGTCCTAATTAGACAAAGAAGTTCAAAACTCTATGGCTGTTTTAGTGGGCTGCTAAAAGTATGCTGAATCTGCTATCTTTATCGAAAAGACCTTTTGTCAAACATTTGAATCTTTGCCAGTTAGGAGTAATAAACAATATCTCAGTGTACTTTCTTTTTTTTGAGACAGGGTCCCATTCTGTCACCCTGGCTAGAGTGCAATGGCGTCATCATAGCTCACAGCAACCTCAAACTCCTGGGCTCAAGTGATCCTCCTGCCTTAGCCTCCCAGAATGCTAGGATTACAGGTGTGAGCCACTGCACCTGGCCTCAGTGTGATTTTAATTTATACTTTTCATATTATAAATATTCTTCAGTATTCTTTTATGTTTCTTTTAAGAGCATACATCATGTGTTCACCTTTTTTGTCCTATTTTCCCATTGAATTGCTTAGACTTGTTTCCTCTTTGATTCACAGAAATTTTATATTTGAGAAATCGTCCCTTTTTAACATGAGCTGCCAATATTTTTCAACTGTAGTCTGACTTCTGACAGCTTGCGGTGGTTTCTGCCCCACAGTAAAGTTTTACTTTTATGCAGTTGATACTATTAATCTTTTTTTATTTTAGTGTAATTTGGTGGTGGGCGGGGCAGCGGGGTTTGCTTCTAAGTATTATGTCAGACTTAGAAAGGTCTTTTGAAGTCTGACATTATTTTTAAAAATTCTCCCATGGTTAGTTCTTGTACTTTAATCACATATATATATAGTTCCAATCTGACTAGAATTTATTTCAGTGTAGGGAATTGATCCAATTTCATTTTTTCCCCCATATAGCTGCCTAGTCCCAAATCCATTTATTGAATAATCCATCTTTTCCTCAGTGATCCGAAATGTTACCTTTATCACATACTAAATTTCTTTATGTACTTGGGTCTATTTATGGGTTCACTAACCTGTTTCACTGATCTCCCTATATTCTGCCAGTATGATAATGTTTCATTACTGAAGTTCATATACACTAGGGGTTGCCTCCTCTTACTACTCTTTATTTTTTCGCAATTGTCTTCTGAAATCATGACTAAATACAAATAATTCAGAAGCCCAAAATTACTAAAAAACTATAATATAGCTGGTTTCTTGGGACAGGTTTAAAAGTTCGTACATAAGAATTCCATCGAGAAATAAGAATTCCAATAAGAAAATCACAAGTATTCATGAACATACAAGAAGTATAAAATTGTGTCCAATTAACTAACTGGTAGTAAGGTCCTCTTTTCCTTAAGATAACTATAATCTAGTTAAAGAAGACACATAATCAGAGAATACGTAAGTTAATGATTTGTACAATCGGCTTTAAAAACGGTTGATACATAGCATTCAACAAAATGTTTTGGATCAAAATAAATATCTTACTTGTAACAAAAGCAGCTGGAGAAGATGATCATAGCAATTATGCAGACAGCCATAGAAATGAGCAAAACCAGCCATCGAATGCTGCCATCAAATGGACCTGACAATGGAAGTAAACAATGACGTAAACATATTATCTTTCTAGCGCATCTTATTAAATGTGGAAAAGAATTTGTAGTGTTAAATTCTAGGTAGCTTGGTTATTGTTAAAAGCAGAGAAAATATTTTGCTGAGTATCATGCTCAGACTTTTCTTGGCTAACCTACCTATAACGACAGGGGGCAGTGTAGGTTGCAAATACTGGTTACATAAATTTGTCCGACAACATTCTATTGTCCGGCGTAGCTGGGCTTTTGGTGAATCCTAGAAGAAAAGCAATGTTAAAATTAGAAATGGTTTGATATATTAAATTCATGATGAACTTTTTTAGTATTCATAAAATACAATTTCTAATTCAGTGAGTGAAAACAACCTGCAAATTTTGTATGTAAAAGATTATTGAAAAATTAAAATTTGTGCTGACACAGTGTTGTGAAGACTATAAAACGTTCTTTTTTAAAGAACTTATCTACGTGGACGGTATTTTAGAACACTAGATTATAACTCATTTAATTACAGATGAACCAAAGTTTAAAAGCATTTTTCATTCCAAACTTCGGCATATCTTAACAAATTTAGTGTTTTTAGTTAAAAAGTTAATTACTTGAAAGGTTATGAGATCTTTTCCTAAAAAATATGGGTAATAAATTTTATTATAATCATAAACTAGTCTGTAAAGATGATCTCACAGTGGTACTAAGACTTGAATGAGACTTAAGATCAGCCTAAGGCCAGGCGTGGTGGCTCACGCCTATAATCCTAAGCACTCTGGGAGGCCGAGGCAGGCAGATTGTTTGAGCTCAGGAGTTCCGAGACCAGCCTGAGCAAGAGCAAGACCCCGTCTCTACTAAAAAAAATAGAAAGAAATTATCTGGACAACTAAAAATACATAGAAAAAATTAGCCGGGCATGGTAGCACATGCCTGTAGTCCCAGCTACTCGGGAGGCTGAGGCAGGAGGATCGCCTGAGCCCAGGAGTTTGAGGTTGCTGTGAGCTAGGCTGACGCCATGGCACTCACTCTAGCCAGGGCAACAGAGTAAGACTCTGTCTCAAAACAAAACAAAACAAAAAAAATGATCAGCCTAAAAAGTGGGGATTGTCCTAGTCCAAAGAAAAGGCTGGTTAAGAGCTGGGTTCCGTAGCTACTCAGAAGCCTGAGGCTGAAGGATCATTTGATGCCAGGAGTTCGAGGCTGCAGTAAGCCATGACCGTGTCTGTGAACAGCCACTGCAGTCCAGTCTGGGCAACACAGTAAGACCCTTTCTCTACAAAAAAAAAAGGAAGAAAGTAAAAGAAAATCTGGTTAAGAGAAGTGGTTGAGTAGGTAGAGGATACTGTAAATCATAAATCCATACATCAACTATGTCATAATTATAGAGCCTTTCCTCCTTCAGAGCTTCTGGGAAAAAAAAAAAATTAAAGAGCCTGATGTGGAAGCAAGTTGAAGCACACAAGGTAAGGAAAGTGCAAACTACAGAAACTATTAGAGGCCACCAACCAGACAGGAGCTGTATCGCTAACAGATCAGGAAACTGAGCAGAGAAAGGCTGTAGTCACAGGAACAGATATTAACAACTATGTGTGACGTTTTACTTGACTTACAGTACAATATCTGACAAGTTGAATGCTGACATTTCAGCACTGCCTGAAATGCCATTCTGGACCAAAATACTAACAGAAAGAAACTGTCTGTCATTCTAAAAGTAGTAAGAATATAAGCAGAAGTTAACAATGTTATTCTTAAATATCAGATGGCCACAAAGGAAAAGCCTCAGTATAATCAAGTATTACTTTTAAAAGGTGAACCTGAGTCCATGACTTGAAATTCTGTTAGGGAAGATGGACAAGAACATACAGAAATCTCCAAATGAACAAGTTTTACATTTTAACTGAATTTTAAAACTTTTTTTTTTTGAGACAGTCTTGCTCTGTAGCCCCAGCTAGAGTGCAGTGGCATCATCATAGCTCACTACAACCTCAAACTTCTGGGCTCAAGCAATTCTCCTGCCTCAACCTCCCGAGTAGCTGGGACTATAGGTGCGTGCCACCAAGCCTGGCTAATTTTTCTATTTTTTGTAGAGATGGGGTCTTGCTCTTGCTCAGGCTGGTCTCAAACTCCTGACCTCAAGCGATCCTCCCGCCTTGGCCTCCCAGAGCGCTAGGATTACAGGCATGAACCACCATGGCTGGCCATTTTCACTTTTTAACAATTTTTATTTCTAAATGATCATAAATAGAAAGAGAAAAGCAGGATATGCTAGGGGTTACACTGGAGACTCTGAAATAATCCCAGATCTAGAGAAAACATAAATGAAGGATGCAATTAAGAGCAGGTAACTAAAGATGAATAAAAGAAGTACCAAGCATCCAGGAATAGTTCCAGGAAGGCCAAAATGAGCTTAGCCTTGCAGAAGAGAAAATGCAAAGAAAAACCGAGAAAGGGTTTCTCTGGCAGTGTAGGGAGAAAGTCCACCAAGCACTGGATGTATTGCTGACATAATAGTGGGGAATGGAGGACAAAAAAGTACAATTCTTCAACTCCTGTTTTGTTTCTGTCTTCTCTATCAGGGATGTCTATAGGAATGAAGAAGGGAGATCAAACTCCAGTAAAGTGGGAACTGATATCCCAAATGTATGAAGAGATTTTACAATGTTTCTGTATTTTATACGAGTTCGTATCTTCTAATGTAGGTGAATTAAATCCCAGGAAGATGAGAGCACGTGTGAGATGGCTGAAAGGAGTGATTTAAAGATTTTAGAAACAAGCAGCGTTGGAGATTAGATAGCTAAATGTCATATTACTTTTCTTTAAAAGGAAAAGAAAGTACACTTTGCCAATGGATTGAAGGCAGCATAGTACTATGGAAAAAGCGAGGGCTTTGGAATCAAACAGTTTAAATCCTAGCTTTGCCAGTTACTTTGTGACCTTGAGCAACTAACTTTTCTCTGGGCTTTCATTTCCTCTGCTGAAAAATACAGGATAAAAAAAAATCTGCCTTATAAAGTAATTGGGAGGAAATGAGGTAGAATATACCAAATACTTAGTATACTAATACCAAGTATTCAATAAATAAATTCTTCTTCCTCTGGTGAGCCTGACTTGTATCCCAGATGAGATTCCAGAATAAGTCAAAAAAAATTCTCAAGCCGCAAAGACCCAGTGTGGTTTCACCAAGAGTAAGCAACATCAGACTCAACTCACATCTTTCGGACGTAGGTTAACTAAATATCTGGGTAGGCAAAGTCAGCTCTGTCTAGATTATGGATTTGGGCGATACAGCCTTTCCTTTCCTGCACTTCCCACCCTTCTCCTCCACCCAAGTCTATTTGCATCTCCAGATTTATGTGGGGAATAAAAATCTTTGTGGGGAAAAGATTCATGTGGCATTTATGAAGTAAGAGATTCGGACTAAAATAAACTTATTTAGTGTGCTTGGGCCAGAGATGGTATATGAGGAAGGAAATGAAGCCAAATTATAAGGAACGGCATTGAAGTTTCTGAAAAATAATTCAGCCTACAGGAAGAAACAGAATCAACTAGGTTTACCAGTAGAGACTGGGAGACCAGGGGGAATGCGAGGCATGGTGATGATGAGATCCCCACCTGGCAGGACATGACAGCACTGGGGAAAGGCTCAGGGCGAAACTGAAAGAGCTGCTGTGGTTAGGTGTTAGGTTAAAGACAGTGATACCAAGATATGCAGAAAGTTATATAAAGTGTTGGTCAAAATGTTTTCTTTGTGTAACCCCTGAACAAACTCTGAAAAACAATGCATCCTTCGCATATTTTTAGGCTGACAGCTAAAAATTTTCACTCTAAATTTAAATAGCTGCAAAGAATGTATTAATAATTTCTGGCTTACTGTACATAATGACAGTTTAAAATAGAACTGTTACATCATATGTTAATCTATTCAGTACTCTAAGTAGCACTGCAATTTGATATCCATTACCATCATTTAAAAAAAATAAATGAACAAATGCGTCTATTAACGATTGGAAATTTTATATTCTTATTTGTCCTTGAACTCTCACTTCCTTTCAGTATCTCCCACAGTAATTGTGCCCTAATGTAATAAATTTTACCATAATTGTCCACATCAAAAATAAGTACATATAAATTACATATAAATTCTTTTATTTCCTGTGACTGTATATCTAAGTCTCCAAAAATTATTCTATTTTTAACTATTAGTATAAAATTGATACATACATTATAATCTTTATTAAAATACTAATCTAAAAAATTTTATTGGAAAAGGCATTTCTTAATGAGATGGATACTTTTAAAAAAATTAGTGCATAAATTTATGGATAAATATTACTGTTAGAGTGAGAAGATTCAGCATTAATTTTATTCTTATTTTTTTCTTTTGTTGGTCAGAACTTAGACATTTTGTCCACATAAACAAGATGATAATGGAAGAAGTCATACCATTGTCCCACAATTCTTTAAAGTCTTTCCAAAGCATCTGCTAAAGATACCATAATGATCCTATCATCAAAAATTATTTTCAGTGATCTAGTAATTTTGTTGAAAGAAAACACTGACAACCACCTGACATACAGACGTATTTGATATCCCCACATAACCTACGCTGATACTTTTATTTCAAATTACAATACTGTTTGGAAACTTGAGGTTTTGCACCCCAGGCCTTGAATATGTAAACTGGGAGACGGATGACTGTGAAAAGGGAGGAAGGAAAAGAGAAACTGCTCAACAAGCTCTATTCTCAGCCAGATCAATATTAAGCAAAAGGACCTAAGGAAGTTTAGGATCTGTAAACTGACTCCCTTAAAACTACCTATGTGCCTATGTTCCCTTTGTGTGACAGTCTGTGTGTACCCAGGGATATGGGTAACTCAGGCTGAAGACTGCTCAGTCAGATAACTACACGGTGAAGGCTAACATTTATTAAGCCCTTACTATGTGCCAACTGTGCTAAGTTATTTACATGTATGTTATATCATTTGATCTTTTCAATAGTTCCTTTGTGGATGAGAAAACAACTTAAGAGAGTAAAGCTCCTTGCCCAAAGTTTCACAGCTATTAAGAGGCAGCATACGGATTAGATACAGATTGTCAAGCTTAACAGCCGATTTATCCTGGTGAATTCAGCTTACCACAGGCCTAGTTTAGGGGCCTGTAGGATACTGGTTACTACTGTTGGGCTCAGTGCCATAACCGTATCTCTTTAATTTTTTTAAGTGATTAAAAGATGCATAGTATGTGTGGTTGATAAATATGCAAATGGCATAAAACTGGAAGAAACAATTAAATCAGCATCCTTACATCCTGACAAATTAGAGCAAAGGACTAAATTTTTTTTTAAGACAGAGTCTCGCTCTGTTGCCTGGGCTAGAGTGCTGTGGCATCAGCCTAGCTCACTGTAACCTCAAACTCCAGGGCTTAAGCGATCCTCCTGCCTTACTCAGCCTCCCGAGTAGCTGGGACTACAGGCGCACACCACCATGCCCAGCTGATTTCTTTCTATGTTTAGCAGAGACGGGGTCTCACTCTTCCTCAGGCTGGTCTCGAACTCCTGATCTCAAGTGATCCTCGGCCTCCGACTCGCAGAGTGCTAGGATTACAGGCGTGAGCCACTACGCCCGGCCTAGGACTAATTCTTATATGATGAAATTTAAAACAGACAAGTATGGGACAAGTGCAGAGCAAAATTCCTTGCAATGCCACGTACTTCTGTGTCAGGACGCACCAGCACCGGCAAAGCGCGGAGGACACGCGGCTCAGCAGCAGCATGAGTGAAAGACGCGGGATTTCAGCCGACGGAAAGCTCCATGTTCTGAGAATGTGGTGTGACTGCCCAACATCCACCACGAGGAAAAGGGAAGGGGGTTACTTATTCTCTGCTTTTTTCCTGGTCAAACCACACTCAGTTCTGCGCATCACAACTGCGAAGGTGGATGTGAAAAGCTCTAAAGCTGCCCTGTAAGGAGCAGCTGAGGCCGCTGTGAAATGCTGTTTTCACTGGGCAAAGACTAGAGGTTGTGGGGAGGAAGGCAGGATGGAGACAACTTCCTCCACACAGCAACGGGCTGCCAACTGGAAAAGGGGTTCGATCTGCCCTCTATAGTCCAAAGAGAAGAAAGATATGCAATCATTTGCAGAGAGGTTGAAACGTACAACCTTTAAGGTCTCTATTAATTCTGAGAGTTTCTGAATAATATTAATAATTTTCTAACATAGCTGAGACTAAATTGTGTTCGAACAAGTCTATCTGGAGCTATTTTTCAAAAACGTTGAAAGGCTCTCCTGGAGTAAAATTACTATACAGAATTTTGAAGAGATCAGGTTTGTATCCGAGAGCCGTCAGGATGTTCATAAACTGTTACTGATCCTCTGATTCCTTTGCCACTGCTCTCGAAGTAACTCCACTGACATCTCCTTACAAAGAATTAACATTTCTAGGTTGTCTCACAGTGATACAAAGGTCATTGTCCATCATCTTAAAGTCATTTCAGTAAATTTTATAATCTACTAATAAGTGACAATATCATTTTTGACACTAATAACAACTTAGGATGATTTAAAACATTTTTTTTAAAGCAAAATAATTTGGGTTGGGCATGGTGGCTCATGCCTGTAATCCTATCACTCTGGGAGGCCAAGGCGGGATGATAACTTGAGGTGAGGAATTCGAGACCAGCCTCAGCAAGAGCGAGACCCCCACCCCCCCCTACTAAAAATAGGAAGAAATTAGCCAGGCAACTAAAATAGAAAAAATTAGCTGGGCATGGTGGCGCATGCCTGTAGTCCCAGCTACTTGGGAGGCTGAGGCAGGAGGATTGCTTGAGCCCAGGAGTTTGAGGTTGCAGTGAGCTAGGCTGACGCCACTCCAACTCTAGCCCAGGCAACAGAGCGAGACTCTGTCTCAAAAATAAAATAAAATAAAAAGAAAAAAAGAAAAACAATCTTGAACTTGAATTACCACAGTCATGTTACTTGAAGTAAGAGCTAAGCTTCCTTTTACACATTTGCTTACGTGAACATATTGCAACGTGTAGATCAAGCACATTTCTCCTTGGAGAAATGAATGTTCTGCATATGGCCCCTCCTTTCTTTACCTCATGGGTCTCAAATCAGATCTTACCTTGCACTGAAAATCAGATCCTTCATATTTCATACACCCTGAAGCTAATGTAGTTTCTCCTTGGTCATCTTCTTCTATGATGGCAAAGCAATGTCCATTAGTTCTAAAACAGAAAAAAACAACATGACTTCACATCAGAGAATACCAATGAGTTTGAATGTAAACAGGTACTGATGGCCTTTAGTACTTTGTTTTTTGAATCAGAAGTGCATTCACATGTAATTTGTTGGCAAAGCCAAATAGGTTTTAAGGCCAATGAAAGCTATGCCTGAACTAAGATTTAAAAGGCCAATGAGAACTTTATGTCAAGTAGAAAAGGATTTCTATTAAACGAGTGCTCCAAATGAGATATGTGACTTTTCTTGGCAAGTCACAGTCATGTGATCTAGCTGATTTGTAAAATTCTGTAAGTAAATAATCTTAATGTTTTGAAAAATACTTAAAAATAACTTTGTCTCTTTTTACCCATAATATTTTCAATATTTACATACTGAACATGATAATAGATAAAAACAAACTTCTCTGTGAAACATAAAAATAGACTCAAAGACAAAAACGTATTATTTGGGAAGAAAAGTGCCAAAATTCTGAAAGGCACTTTTTACCAAATGTGACAGGAAAACAGGGAGAACTTCTGAATGTTGAATTTTTAATATTTACATAAACAAATTTGTATTTAATGAAATTTTATCATTTTAGTGTCAGTATCCTGCGAAAATTTAGGATACGTTCCTTTCGACTTTAATAGGTATGGAAGAAACTTCTAAAAGCTTTTTCTGTGCTCCTATTTATTAACAGTGAGTGTATTGCTTCTACTTAAAAGAATTTTGCAGAATTCTTCATCATCTGTCTTTTTTTTTTGGTAGAGACAGGGTCTCACTATGTTGCCCAGGCTAGTCTAAGATACGATGAACTATCACACAATCTCAAGATTTTATTTGTCAAGTTTTATGCTTTATATCTGTCCCATTCAAAGAACATACAATTATTACAAAAGTATGAAACATGACATTATTACTTTATTAACAGGGAGACAATTAATTTACCGATGAGACTGAGTTGTTCAGGAAATTTTGTTTTTTTGTCTAGTAAGTCAATTCCTCAATGTCCCCAAAGAATACGGAACAGAATTATATGATCACATGTAAATATTTTGAGTAATTAATGTAAAATTTAGTAGGAAAATTAAGATAGTTATATAAATCAGATTTGGACTGGGGAGTTCACAGGCAAGAAAATAACACAAAATTATCACAACATCATTCTCATATATCCATAAAATATTTCAACCAATTAAGAAGTAGGAAGCCTGTAATCCTAGCGCTCTGAGGCCAAGGCGGGAAGATCACTTGAGGTCAGGAGTTCCATACAGCCTGAGCGAGAGTGCAACCCCATCTCTACTAAAAACAGAAAAAATTAGCTGGGTGTGGTGGTGTGCGCCTGCAGTCCCAGCTACTCGGGAGGCTGAGACAGGAGGATCGCTTGAGCCCAGGAATTAGAGGTTGCTGTGAGCTAGGCTGACACCACGGCACTCTAGCCCGGCGAACAGCTTGAGACTGTGCCTCAAAAAAAAAAAAAAAACAACAGTAGGAAGTTGTGGGTAAATTTTTTGCTTTCTTCTTAGTAATCTTTAAGTTTTCCACAACAACCACAAATAATTTTATGACAAAAAGATCAGTAAATAAACTCAAAATGTTACATAAAACTATATTTCTTTTACCTTCTTTAAAAAGCTATACAACTCTAACAAAGTAACTACCAATCATTTAATGGTAATATTATTCCTATACACAAAATAAGAAGCTTTTTGGCTCTTTGGGAACATGCCATAAGGAAAAAAAAAACTCAGATAATCTTAACAAGTCTTAAAATAGCACTAAATGCAATTTTATTCTTCTAACTCTTAAGAAGGACTGCATAAAATACTTACATGCATGTGTTATTAACAGCATCGTCTGGGCAGTGTCCTGAACAATAGCACTTTAAAAAAGGTAAGGTATCCTCTGGTGCTAAGGTGACTCCATTTTCTGACTTTTTCTGGTCGGAGTCTGATTTCATCCCGGTGCCATGGAGCATGCTGTCTAGATTCTGCCCTGTATTCAAATACAGAATCGTAAATAAATCATTTCTGAAAAGCTAATTGGCTGATTATAATTTTCAATGAGAAAGTTGCTGAGCTTTCTTATCACAGTAATTTGCAGCGAAGGTGTTTCTCTAGAAAATAAATTTCATTCATACAATTAACACATTTACTAATAAACTATTATGCACAGAACTACTGTTCAGGTAACTGCAGGGTATACAAAGACAGCTATGTCACAATTTTGGTCCTAGTGAATGACAAACAAGAATGGCACAAGGTAAAATATGGTCATGACTTGTAAGAAAGGTATAAAATGGTGTCTCTTCAGGGAAGGCTGAGACTGTTTCCAATCATTAAAATATAGACAATTATGATTTTTCTTTTAAACCTGGTTCAAAACTTACGACTAGCTAAAAAAAAAAAAAAAAAAAAAAAAAAAAGGAAAGAAAAAGAAAATCCTTTATTTGTGCCTCTGTGGAAAAGGGGCCACTAAGCATCTTGCTTTGGCCTTTTATGCTTAAGTAAGGGAATTGTGAGAGCAAGGGGACTGTGTGTTATCTGGAGGCTTGTACCTCAAGGTCATTAGTGTGAATCCAGAGCGTGCTGCCAGCCAGAAAGGGAAGGCTGCTGCCTGGCAGTAGGGAGCTTATGGAAA
>RJWJ010028227.1:0-21614 GCA_004363605.1 Indri indri | reverse complement strand
CCATCCCCACATGGCCCCTCATCCTGCAATTCTTTCAATTATGGCATAGTCTACTTTTAAATTGCAAAGGAAAGGGGTGCCTACCAGCCACTCACACTTTAGTATGAAGTTCTTTATTAGTGCCTCTTGCTTTCCTCTCAAACTAAACTGAAATCAGGGGACTGGAAAAGGAATGGAAATGTTGCAGACAAGAGAATGGCCTGGGGGGGCCTTGACAGTCAAGGGACAGCAGCCCAGGCCCTGTGTTAGGCCAGGAAACCAGAGTGCCAGAGTTCTGAAGGCACCCCAAAAGGGACCTCTGGTTTTTCAACCTTTCCCAAATCCTACTGAGGACTCCAGGTGTAAGGGTCTTCAGATTTGGTAAAATCTCCACATTCTAACACCCTCCCTCCCGGAGTGTCCTTGCTGAAGTCACCTCCCTGCTCTGAGCTTCAGTTTGTGGTCTATTTAGTGGGGGGCACATGTTCAAATTTGGAGGTAGTGTACAGAGCAGACACGAGTGTCCTGTCAACTAACTATTCAGAGAGCTGAAACAAGATTTTCCTGCTGCCCTCGCCCTGCCCACCCATGTGTCCTTGCCGGCCTGGGCCTGGGACTGAGCCTCAAAATCCCCACCATTCCCCAAAGTGGCCTCAGCAACAGGACAGGAAAGGAAAGCAGAGACCTTGGAGTTGGATAAAAATAGACAGCTCCAGGCCAGGCACTGGGATTGTCATTTTGCGAGACAAACGAGGGCGGTCTCCATCCTGGGGCTGCAGACACCCTGCTGCCGTCCCCAGACACTGCCATGAACCAGGCTCCCAGGGTCAGCAGCCCCTCAGGAGCAGGGGGAGGGAGGAGTTAGGCAGCTGGCCGCTGTGATCTCTGGGTGGTCTGCTACGTGTGCCCAGCAGAGGCCTGGATGAGCACAGGGCCCTGTGTCCTTGCTAGCCTCTCACCCCTACCCTGGGCCTTAAATCAAGATGGGCTGCCCCCAGGCTCCTTTGACAGGTCTACTTTGCCCCCATCAGGGTCTGGCTCAGGGAGGGGGATGGGGACCCCTGCTGTGGACCACTGGGCAGGGCCCTCCGGGTAGGAGCTGGGCAGTCATGCTGCCCAATCTCACATCCCAAGCCTGTCACTTCCAACCCGGGTGGGTGGCCCAGCAATGAGCCTCAGTTTCCTCATGTGTAAGATGGGGAGAATCGTACCTGCCTCACCGGGTTGTAGTAGAGAGTCAATGAAATGGGAAATGCTGGCACTCAGTGAAGTGGCTGGCATGTCGTGAGCGTCAGTCAATGTCAACTGCCGCCATCATCAGCACCATCATTATCATCTGTCCTTGAACATCAAAGGCCCTGGCCTGGCTCAGCACATGTGTCCACCTCTGCCCCTCACCTTTCTGACGTCACCTCCCACCCTGCCCTCCTGCACAACCTTGCATTCCATCTTTGCAGGATGATTCAAGCCTTCATCATCCACCAAGACCTGTCACCCGTCTGAGCATTCTCCCCCCACCCCAAGGCCTCCCTTCCCGAGCATACCCTCCAGCGAGACAGCCAGCACGGCCCCAAGTCTGCGAGCTCCAGTAGGCAGGGGGCAGCTCTAACCCATAGAGTAAGCTTGAAAGTATGAACAGTGAGTCCCCAAGGGGAGGGGACACACATCACCCCTGGAAGGAGCCACGATGACCACAAAGGGGAACTCCACTCACCTACCGAGCCTGCCCGGAACTCAGACCAAAGCCCATCAAGACTTCATTCAATCTCCTTGCCAGAGGAAATCCCACATTTTCTCCCCAAATCCGTCAGCACCCCCTTAGAATTCCAAGCCACTGGATGCAAAACTGTCTCATGAGAGCCACACAAGCCTCATCCACAGTAAAGAGCAGCAGGGACCTTCTCACTGTCCAGTACCAAAGACTCAGCTCTGGGACATTCTAGGCAGAAATCCCAAATATAGGCCCATTGGGCCCCAAAGCCAGCAAAACCTAATGATCTGGGAAGGGGGAGGGGGTATGTCTCTGGAGACCTCCCAGCGTCCAGAGGGTGCTCTCCCCTAAGAACCAGAGCGGTGGGGAGGGGCCTCCTGCAGGTGCTCTGGGGTCTGCTTCCAACCAAGCCAGGCCCTCTCTGGGATGACTGCGACCAAATGAGACCGTGTCTGCAAACACCCTGAAACTGTAAGGCAGTTAGGTACACACATACAAAAGTTTCCATTAACAACAGGGGGAGAGGGGATGTCAAAAAAATTCCCTATCCATCCAGACGACCAGTGCCAGTGCAGTCCATCTAAATCAAATACGCTCCGAGGGTTGACAATGACATAGAATCATAAATTCAGAAATACTTTTAAGCCCCTGCCTTCAAAATTATATGTGGCTTCCATCCACATAGGTGCAGAGGAAAAAGAATGAATTGAAATGTTAACTTGTGTCCATCTGTCTGGGTCTTTGCAGGAAAGAGATTATAACGAAATAGGGTCAAAACACAAAGAGAAGAGAAGGGAGTGGCCCAAACAGAGGGGCCACCAGAGACCAGAAAGCAGACTGGAGTAGGACCCAGGAGACCCAGACCCAGTATCGGTTGTGCCATGAGCACACCGCGGGGTTCTCGTGTGGCCAGTCTCACCCTGTTTCGGCCTCCGGGCTCCCCGTCTTTGAAAGCGCCGTACTCTCGCGGGCTCCCAGGATTGTGGTGACAATAGGGAGTGGATGGGGAAGGACTCATGGCCAGGCAGCCGTGAGCAGCCAGCACTGTCACCTTAGAGTCATGAGGAGAGTATGACATGAATGACAGAACTTTGTGGGAAATACATTTAACAAAGGTACATTCAACCCTTGCAGAACAGTGGAGGACAGAACAGTACTGAGGGGTGTAGACCCTGGAGATAAGCCGTGCCACCGTGTGACCCTGGGCAAGTCACTTGACCTCTCGGTTTCTCCAGCCCAGGGGCTGAAGACAGAGCCTGGCCCAGAGTAAACACTCAATAAATGCTATGCTGACTGCCGTCCTCCTGCTATCGTGGCACGGACGTCGGGGGAGAAGCATGGCTCAGATCCAGACAAACGGCGACCCATTCGTGCCCACCTGGGTCTCACTCAGCACAGAGCCAGGCCACAAGCCGCAGCACACCTCAGGGCCGTGCTCCCACAGAGCCCCACAGACCTTGCCGTGGGCCCAACATCAACCTCTCTTTCTTCAAGGGAAGCCTGATATAGATATTCCTCCAAATGCGGGGGTCCCCATGGCCAGCTTTTGATTACAGAGGCTGGGGGGCTCCAAACCAGTGTTCTGTTTCCTGTCCCAGCGTGCACTGCTCAGAGACAGACCAGAAACCTCTGGCCTTTGTCAAACCCCCACTTGCCAGATCCCCCCAGCAAGCTCATTCTCCCCACTCCTCCCCCCTCTCCTGAACTTTCACCTCGGTCCCTCCCCCAGAGTGGGGACAGGACGAATGTGTCACACATCCACTTTGCTGCCTCTTGCAGCTGGGGACGAGGATCCCTTGCTAAGCAGAGAGCCGGGGGACTGTGCTAGGTTTTTACAGTTTTTCCTTGAGGGACAAGGTAGGGACGACCGGTTAAAACACGGTAGACGGGCACTTTCACAGTCAGCATCTGCAGGTCTCACGCATACAGACTGCTCTTACCCCAACACCGGCGGAGGACGCCGGCAGTCTTCCCATCCCAGAAGTGGGAGGAAAAGGGAAACAAAACGACTTGCACCGAGCACCCCCGCCCCACCCGTCCCCTTCAGTAAAGTTCGACACAACAGCAACCCGCAAAGAGAGAACACGCCAACCTGAGAATTCGCCCGGAGCGGTGGTGACGAGGGAGTTGGTGGCCTCCGTTTCAGTGTAAGACAATGTGGAATCGGACAGATCTGCGGGAGGAAAGAGACAGAGAACTTAGCTGGCCGTGGGGCACCGCTCTTTCCTTCTTCCTCATGTGTCCGTGTGCACGTGTGTGCCTGCACCGGGCAGCGTGTCCCTCACGACGTCCTGGTGCCACTCTGTAACCCCGCCCCAGGATTCTCTGAGACCAGACCAGCCAGCCCAGGAACCCTTCTGGAAAACGCTGACTGCTGCGACCCTGGCACCCAAAAAAGTTCCAATTGCTCTGACCACAGAAATAACCCAAGTTCAGGGGGCCAAGCAAGTAGCAACTTGGAGCCTCCTTGGGTAAAGTTAAGTTAAGCCCCTAAACAATTCTCAGTCGCTGTACTTAATTACGACCATTAAAATTCTTGAAGTTGTTCCTTCTTGCTTCCTTCCTTCCTTCTATCCTTCCTTCCTCCCTCCCGCTGGAGCTGGGAAAACTTTGTTTTAACAAGTCACCAGCCATCCTCACTCCGTCCTGCTTACACCCCTCTAATTAAGGGCTCAAGCATTTGCTCTCAGATTAACTTTGTTTTCTCTCCCCTCCCCCACTCCCTGACATCCAAACCTGCTCACGGAGCAACTTCCAGTGCCTGGTCTGCTTTTCTTAAGGCGTTCTTTTTTTTTTTTTTTTTAAGTAGTTTTAAGTGCTTCATATGGCGTGCATTATTTGTTTTCCCTTGTCTGCAGTGCAGTTAGTCGGGAAAGGGAAATTCTTTTGCACATTTCTCTCGAACACTGAGCTGCTAGCTTGACAAGCCAATGCCTTTTGGGACAGGCAGACTTGGAAACTTTTTCCTGGGCCCGTGCCTCTGCTACCAGCAATGGGTGTTGTCCCCGTTAAGGGACAGGCCTGTCCAAGAGTTGGAAGGCATGTTCCCAGAGGCCTAGAGCACATGCCTCCTCTTCCCACCCAGCACAACCCAGGTCTGGCTCAGCCAGCCCCACCTGGCCCCACCTGGCCCAGCAGAGCCACTCCAGGCAGGGGATTCCTGGGACAGGACTGTTAGCCTAGGCCCTAGCTAGCTAGAATTCCATTCGATCCTGCAGGAATTTCTTCCTTTTACCACATGGCTTGGGGAGTGGGAAGATGAAACATTAACCAATTTGGCCTTTTTTTTTTTTTTTTCCATTTCCCACTTGCCAGATGCTGACTGGGTGTTCTGGGTTTTATTTTGTTTTTTGGTCTCATGTGATCAAAGAGGCTTAGAAGTGAACTGGCTTTTTGTTTATGAAAAAGCAACAATGCAAGGAAAAGAAAATAATACAAAAAAATAACTCGGACTATTTATCAGGGCATGAAAAAGTTATCTGCTGGTAAAATGTGTTAGAAGAAAAATAAGGGCACACAGAAAATCTTTAAAAACAAAACAAAGCAAAACAAAAGAAATGCTCAATGCCTAAGTGAGAACTTCTTAAAAGAGTTTTGCTTTAATACCTAACGTTCACAAAGTGCTCGATGCCCAGGCCTTGCTGCCCTTCTCTGTGAAGTAGCAACATTACCAGCTGAGTCCTACTTCTTGGTGAACTGCTGTGGAGCCAACACAGACAGCATTGTGAGGTTTCCAGAAGGATCTGAACGACAAGTGGTTTCCACCTTTCACAGCTAGTAAGTCCTTATCACGCCCTAGCAAACCCTCACATCTAGTGTTTCCAGTGAGGCCCCGGATGGTGTCACAGTGGCTGTTGCAGAAAAGAATGTCCCCAACCTCCAACCCTTCTCAAGCCCCAAGGAGGGACCCTGTCTGCAAACTGGAGCCCCAGGATTGAGGCCCACCTCCATTATCAGTCAAGCAATAGCGGGGCCACCAACCTTTCCTGCAAAGAGAGCACGTATTTCCAGCTATGCGAACCACACACTCTGTCACAGCTACTCAGCTCCGCCGCGGTGGCTCGGAAGTAGCCACGGACAACACGGAAACAGACACATGTGGCTGTGTTCCAGCAAAACTGTCCTTCCAGACACTGATATCTGAATTTCATGTAATTTTTCACATGCCATGAAATACTCTTTTTCTTTTGATTTTTTTTTTAGCTGCTTAGAAGAGAAAAGCCATTCTTAGCTTGCAAGCCGTATTAAAACAGGTGGTATGCCGAGCAATGTGACCACCAACAAGTGTCACTTCCTCTTTCTGGGCCTCAGTTGTCCCACTTGTTAAACAACAGGGCTCCCTGCTGGTTTCCGAATGGTCACTGTGGGGGGCTGGGTGGCGTCCTGGTTTTGCTGCTGTACCACAGGCTGACTGACAGCCCCCCAGGGCAACAACCATCCCTGCCTGCCATTCACACTGAGCTGCTACACTTACCAACATCGGAAATGCTGAGACAGGCCTGCAAAGGAAGGATGGGGAACCACCGACCTGAATGGGGGCAGCTCTGGGTTTGTGGCTCGACCCTGCTGCTCCTTAGCTGGGCAGCTCCTCCCCCTCGCTCAGCCTGATTCCTCATCTCTTAAGTGGCAGGGTCCCAACAGATGACATCTCCAGTTCCCCAAAGAACTAAAATTCCACCATCCACGGGACGATCATACTTCTGGAACAAACACTGGGGAAGCCACCACGGTTTAGCCACTGACTCGCACACCCTCCTGGGACAGCCACTGCCCTCCTTGCTTGGGGAGGTCTCCTGAAGGGACCTGGTAGGCACTTCTGACTTCACAGGGGGTGTGGCCTGGAAGGAAAACCGGAGTGGATGCCTGAGAGTCTACAACACTAAGAAGTCACCTCCCAGATGATACTGCCATGATACTAGAAGGAGGCATTTACCAAAAACAAAACAAAACCCACTTTTTGTGGTCACTCGGTGGAATGTTTCAGCATCACTGCCCTACCATCTGACTTTTAAAATTTGAGCCCCACAGGAACTGCCTGGGTCACGAAGTTGCCCTCCTGGTACTGTTAGAGACAAACTAACTCGCCCCACAACCAAGATTCTGCGGACTCCATCGCTTCTCTGGCTCAAAACCTGTGCTCTGAATCCTACTAGCAGAAACAGAGGGCCAGGGAACAAGCACTCTCTGCTGTTTAAAACCACATGCATCTACCCCAGAATATGAGCTGCTCATCTAGGCCCCAGGATTTTACAGAAAACACACTCTGCCTCTGAATGGGAGTTGTACAAAATGACACTGCCACCTCCACTAAGCTCACCTGGGAGAGAGGCATGCCAGGGGCTGTGTACCCATAAACATTCTTTCCAAACATTGCAATTGTTGTTTCTGCCCAGGTGAACATCTCAGCTTAAAGAAGGGGGAAATATACAGCCCCTCTCAGCAAAGACCTCACACCCCATCTGTCATGCTACTAATTAATACACACTAAAGCGAACAACTCAAGGCTGAGGGAGGCAGAGAGAGGAAAAGAGACACAGAAATACCAACTCACCTCCAATGAGATGCTTAAGTCAAAACCCATTCATCTCAGACAGGCCCATGTTTAAAGGTCACAGAGAGGTTAATGATGAGCCCTGGAATTTCAAGACGTAAATCCTGCTGCAGAGGCTGGGTCTGCTTTGGCCCAATTGTGGGAGTGTTTCTAAAACTTCACCCCATTTCAGCGTAACCAGTGTGGTTTCCACCCCTCCCCTCCAGCCCTCCAGCATTGAGGCCAGACAGAGGCTGGGCTGAAGAGGAGCCGGGGATGGACACATCTCTGCAAGGGTAGGAAAGAAGGCACTTACCCAGTGGCTTGTACTCGTCGCGAGGAGACAGCCGAGAGTAGGGGGGTGGCGGTGATTCTGGAAGACAGGAGACAGCATGTCACTGCCGGGTAGGGGAGTTCACACCTGGGGTTCTACATGCTTTTAATTATGGGTTTCCTCAAATAATAACTCATCCCCCAGGAAGCCTTCCTTTTCTCCTACCACCTCCGCTGCCCAAATCAATTAGAACAGTTAAAGCCACAGGCTTGGGGTGCAGACAGACCTGACTCAATCCCTGCTCTGCCACCTTTGGCTGTGTGATCTCAGGAAAATTACTTCACCTCTCTGAGCCTATTTCCTCAGCTCTAAAATGAGGATAACAATTATATAGATCTCCCAGGTTTGCCAGGACAATGTATGTAACTTGGCACTGTGGAAAAATACCTCCAGTATAGTAACAGTAACTATTATTACTATCACGAGTGCAGGGGAAGTCAGATCTAGGGTTGCCAGATAAAATACGGGATGCTCAGTTCACTCTAATTTTGGATAAACATGGCATAATTTTTTAGTGTAAGTATGTCCCTTGCAATATTTGTGACATACTTACACACAGAAATACTATGTTGTTTACTTGAAATTCAAATTTAACTAGGCATCCCGTATTTTATTTGCTGAATTTGGCAAGTTTAGTCAGAGCTAAATGCAAAAGCCCAGACACAGAAACTCCTTTGCAAAGGAGCTGCATTAGAACTAATATTCTTGGGTACGGGGAAGATGGTGCAACTGGTTGGAAGCCAGAAAGCCAAACCCAGCTCAGACGCCTCGATAGGAGGCCCTAAACTGGTCCCTGCCAGCTCTTGGCCTCAGTCCCCCGCTTTGTGAGGGACAGGAGTGGAACACAACCTCCCTCCAGCCTTCCAGCTCAGACTCTGTGATTCCTTATTGTCTATGGTATTTTTCTTTGGGTTTCCTTTTCATTTGCCTAAAATACTCCTCCTTAAAAACATATACTTTGCCTTCAGAAGAATTCCTCAGCCTCTTGCTTTACTGGAAGTAACAATTTGCTAAACTAAGTAACAATTTGCATGAGTAAAATGACCCTTCATTTTCTGTAAATGAAACTAAACACAATCAAATCGCAAACTAAAACAAACTCTCAGAGGTAATAAAGTGGTAATAACTATTATTAGGCGGGTATCAGTAATGACACGAGGGGTAATAAGGGTTTTTCGCAATTATAATAAGGCACAATTAGTTGCAGGAGCATTTGTTTTGCTCCATACACCCAACAAGGCTCCATCTCTTCCCCACCCTGGCCTTTCCAGCCTGAAGTTACTTCAACAAAGTGAAGGCTCTGAGGTCTAGAAACAGGGACTCTTTTGTGGACAGGGGTTAGGGAGAAGAAAAAGTGAATCACGGAGCAGCCACTAGGAGAGACAAACATTTGCTCGATGCCCACCCTGTGTCTTGCTCCATGCCATGCACCTTCAATTTTATTTCCTGAATTTTATTCCTTTAGACCTCAGGTACAGAGTGGTTAATCATGGTCATCAGGCACCTATTTTTATTTAATCCTTTCTCAAAAATAAAGGAATAAATAAGATGGCATTATTATCCCCATTTTACAGATGAGAAAACTGACTTCTCCATGTCTCCCAGCCAATCACAGTGGAGCTGGGACTTGAGCCCAGGCCTGACTCTGCTCTACAGCCCAATGAGACGGGGAGTCGCGAGGCACCCTGACTTACACCCCACTTCACCCCTGCTGGGGCCAGCACACCACCTGCACAGAAAGTGCTCGTGAAATGGGGACAAAGACAACAATGATGAGTGTAACGGTAAAGGTGGAAGCATCAGTGGACAGAGATGTGGAGAAAGAGGACCTGGGGACCCTCAGGCCTAGGAGGGACTAAAGGCCGGCCTCCCAGGACAAAAGGCATGACACAGGAAGGGCTGGAGCTCCATGGGGAAAGAGAACTAAGGCCAGTCCTTCCACTGCAGAGGAGGACACTGAGGCCTGGAAAGTAGAAGTGACTCCCTCAGGAGCTGGGTGTGAGCCAGGACCAGAGCCAGGTCTCTGTCCCAGCCTCACGCCCTTTCCACTACTCCCGCGAACTTGGCAGGGAGCCTGCAATTCCTCTATCAGGGTTACTTTTGCAAAAATCTGATTGGATTGGCTGAGGCCCAGACTACACATGGCACAGAGCTCTGGACATTTGCCCCCCCATCCCCCAGATTTGTCCCCAAAAGTGAAACTTGGCAGCATTGGGCAGTGGCAGCTGGAGTCGAGCCCCTCTAACCAACCTGAGCATCTCTTCCAGGGGCTAACATGGGACCCAAAAGGTAGAGGGCAGGAAGGGCTCATGAAGTCTCCCTGCAGGAGCCACCTGGGCCTCGAGTTGTAACCCACGACACACCCAAGTTGGGGATTTTAATATCATGAGTGAGACAGAAAGAAAATCTGTAAACCTGAACCATCAGGCACACCAGCTAATGAGGAGACTGCAAAGCTTTCAGGAGGGACTTCACTAGGCCCCCATTTGCTCCAGCAAAATGGTTTGCACAGAATTCTTTAACCACAGAGACTGAGAGCTATCACTAAATTCCACTCTCAACAATAAAGAAGTATGAAGGCTTACAGACTCCACCCCATAACACAGGGATTTACAATGTTAGAAACAGAAAGGGCCTTAGGGTTCACCCAGCTCAACCCCTTTTACTGATAGGGAAACTGAGGTCCAGCCTGGAAAAGAACCTGTCTGAGACCACACCTGAAGGTAGCTGCAGATGTTACTCTACTTCGCAAAACTAAGGGGGAGGCCAGTTAGAGGCTAATACCAGGTAACCCTCTTCTCTTTTTTTAATTAGATATAATTTACACACCATAAGATTCACTCTTTTAAAATACACAATTCAGTGGTTTTTAGTATATTCACAGAATTGTGCAACCATCACCACGATCTAATTACGGGACATTTTCATCACCATGAAAAGAAACCCTGTCCCTATTAGCAGTCACTTCCTATACCCCCTCAAACCCCAAAACACTAGGCAGCCACTAATCTACTTTCTATCTCTACAGAGTTGCCTACTCTGGACTTTTCATATAAATGGAATCATCCGATACATGGCCCTTTGTGACTGGCTTCTTTAAGTTAGCATGATGTTTTTAAGGTTCCTCCATGCCGTAGCACGTCTCAGTACGGCACTCCATTCTTTTTTATGGCTGAATAATATTCCGTCGTTTGGATGTACATTTTGTTTGTCGATTCATCAGCTAATGGACATCGGGTTATTTCCACTTTTTGGCTATTAGGAACAATGTGCCATGCACAATACCGGGTTAAGCCTTAACTGCCACGCCCACTCCACTCCCACGTGCCCACGGATCCGGAATAATGGAGTCCCAGGACATGAACTCAGGTAGACAAGGTGGGAACTCAAGTGGGACACTTGGTGGGTGAGACAAAAGGTCAGAAGAGAAACTATGAGCTGCCACCAGGCCCTCTGTCCACTCCCCTCTTACAAGCTGTCTTAGTACTTGCAAAAGTTGTGTTGATTTTAAAATAATAACCAATATGCTCTAAACTTTAATGGGAGAACTCCTAGAGCTTTGTGGGCCCTGCTGAAAGACATGGACATGATAGAGAGAAAGAGAAAGAGAGGCAGAAACAGAGAGACATCAGAAACTCCAGCCCCCTCAGACATACAGCCTGGGGCATCAACTTCAGGAATCTCCTCCAGCTTCCTCCAGAAGCAAGAGCAGTCAGCCAGGGGCCAGTGCGCCAGAAGGCTAGCTCTCAGCTCTCAGCTGAGGCATGCCTCTGGTTAGCCCCCAGGGGGTACTTAGCCTTTTGGGATCTAGACCCAAATTCTAAAGCCAGAAGAGAGTTCATAGCCTCTCCCAGTGCCTGGCAAGGTTTCAGTTTGGGACATTACCTTCCACCCCCATCTCTGCAGCTCAGCATCTTGCTTAGCAAAGGATCCGCATGCCTCCCTGGGCCTCCAAGTTTCCCCCTCCCAAGGGTGGCCAGGAGGGGAGGGGGCCTCCCCAGTGCCCATCCCTTCCGCCCCCAGAACCTAAAGGCTCAACCCTAAGCCCCAGGACGACGGGAGAGGCAGAAAAGGAGCTCCTGGCACTTTAAGGCCGGCTGAGCCTAATTGCCCAGATTCCCCTGGCAGCCAGATAAACAGCACAGCCGGCTGGCGCCAGCAAGAGGCAAACTGCACATTATCACCCCTTCCTCACCTCCAGGAGGAGTGAGGAGGAGCAGACAAGCAGGCCTAGGGGCCGAGCAGGCCGGGGCGGGGGCTTGGAAGCCCAACTTGAAATTGATCTCATTTCAAAGGGATAATGCCAGGCCAAATAAAAGGAAAACTTTCTAGCCCATTCTAATTCCTATAGTCCTGGCCTGGGAACCCTGTGTTTTCCTAGGCGGCCTCCTCCAGTCGTTTAGAAGTTCTCTCTCTCTCTCTTTCTCGCTCTATCTCTCTTTCCCGGGCGCAATTTGGATAATAGTAATTTACCGAATATAATTACAGAAAAAAAAAGTGGTGAAGCAAAGAGCAGGAGATTTATTCCAAAGTTAATGGATACTTTCAGGAGAAAGGAGCTCTCTAAACACAGGTTAGAGCTGTGATTAAAGTATTTCTCCACATTTCCGTCCACATAGGCACCCACTGAGCTCAAGGAACTGGCTTTTCCTGGGGACAGAACGACACGCAGGGGAGGCAGAGCTGGACCTGACTCCCACAGGCAGGGAGGACCCCAGTTTCTGAGACGAACGGCGGGGCGCAGGCAGGGAGGGGAGGAAGGCCTGCGTAGCCTGGACTCCATCTGACCACCAGCCCTCAGGGGTTCTGTCCAAGCCCCCTTACTTTACAGAGGTGAAAAAAGGCCCAGAGAAAGGAAACTTGCCCCAAGGCCCGGAAGCAAGTTGATGGATGGAGCAGGACTGGCTCTGAACAGCAGGAGACCACGTCGTTGCCAAGGAAGGGGCCTCCTGCCACTGGGGCCGGGTTGAGAGGCTGGGGTGGCTGGTGCCAGGTGGGTGTCCCTCAGTGCTGGGCGTTCCAGTGTACTCTACTCCCTAGCTGTGTGCCTGCTCTGTGTGTGTCTGTCTGTCTGCCCCATGTCCCAACCTCTCCCCAGAGACCTGGAAGGAGCAGTTTTCTTATCAGGATGCGCACGGCTGAGCCCCAGCTATGCGCCCGCCCAGCTAGGGAGCCAGGCTGGCGGCCAGGCGGCAGGGGTGGGGTGGGCAGCAAAGGGTTCCCCCAGGTCTCAGTCCCGGCCGCAAGAGGGTCAACCTAGCACACACTGGAAACTCCTCCCAGATCTTCGGTCCCCCCAGCTGCTCCCAAGATAGCTGACTGGGGGCTCCATAGGCCAGCAGCTTGCCAAGAAGCAGGGGAACAGACTCAGGGCGCTACAGCCCCTGCAACAGCACCTCCTTCTGGGGGAAGGAAGGAGTCAACTTCCCACACTTAGTCCAGAATCAGATGTGGAGAATGTTCCCAGAGCCACCCCCACTGACCAGTAAGGTGACTGAAACGAGAGGTAATTCATCCAAGGTCAAGCTTCAGGTTACTGGCTGGGCAAAGCCCAGGGCCAGGTCCATGGTCAAGAAGTACTCTACTGCGGGCCAGGCCTCCCTCAACCTGTACCTGTTCAAGGCCACCAAACTCCAACCAACACCCCAGACCAACTCCTAGTCCAAGAAGTAGAAGCAGGAGCACGTCCTGTCTATTGTCTCCAACTTTTTCACTCTTCCCCTTCCGGCCCACTACCTGAGCTTGCCTGGCACCTTGACTCCCGGCTGGCTCTCTCCTTCTCTCCTGAACCATCATCCAAGGCTCCGGTCTGGTTAGAGCTGCAGGTGACCTGATTACACACACACACACACACACACACACACACACACACACCCACCCCATACCATTTCTGGTAGTTCAGACCCACTGACCCGGCCCGGCCCACTTCTCACCTTTCCCCATCTCTCCCATAGGATTCTGCTTCCTGAGGCCTCAGATCCTACTCATATTTCTACTCTGCAAGCTATAGCACCCAGCACAGTGCCTGGCGCAGAGTAAGTGCTCGACAAACATTTGCTGGCACACTGACATGGTGAGAGAGGAGATACCCACTAGGGCCTTCTAGAAGAGTGCAGTGGGCCCCACCATCCATCCTCCATTAAAAAAATAATAATAATGACCAGGGACAAGAAACCCACAAACAGGGCTCCTTTCCCCACAGGCAGGGAAGAGACAGGGGTGGCAGGGGAAAGAAAGCCACTTCCAGGGGAAGCTGTCAGGAAGAAGAAAAAGGTGAAAGCCTGGCACAGGCCACAGGTCAGGGATTGCCCAAAGCCCCTAAATTGGGCCCAGGGTGGCATGTGGGAGGCAGGGCACCTGATCAATGCCCTCTATTCAGAAACCACCACTGAGGGGAAACTTCCTTTCCTCTCCAGCCACTACCCCACACACAAACAAGACACCTGGGACAAATTCACACTGAGTCAGGAGCCCTGTGATCTGACTCTCTATGTGCCCCCAGCCTGGATGCTGACTCTCCAAGGAGGTCAGAATGAAGGAACTCAGAGCCCTCCCAGGCCCAACAGCCTGTAAGTCCCTGCCAGACAACCCTCCCACCTCCCCACCACCACCTGCCAGCAAAACCCCCAAAGCCACCTAATAGATCCACATACATCCCTTGGATGATACCTACAGGATAAAAGGTGTGCCCCCCCCGCCACACCCACAGTGCAGAGGTCACCGCAGGGGCACACTGCAAGCTCCTGACCTGCCTGGGGCCTCCGCCTATCCTCACCTCTGCTCCAGCACCCAGGGCCTGCCCAGGTAAGCAAGGCTGGGGGTGGGGTGTACGCAGGAAATCCCAGGAGGAGAACAAAGAAGGGGGGCAGTTCCCAGAGGTAATAAAATACCTGGTTTCCTCGCCTACTTGCGGATACCTCCAAGACCCTCAACTCTACAGAAAAGCTGAACACACGAATTAACAATGATGATGGTGGAAGACCCTGGCATTTGACACCCAAGGGATGCCGGGAATAACCAGGACAAGAGAGTGGCCTCCACTCCAGAGACGGGTTACCCTGCAAAAGGTTTGCTCCAAAGTATACAAAGGCACAAGTGGGACATTTTATGAACTACGATTTGTCTACACCCAGTTTTACAACGTATAGCTACCTGGATATAGAAAAGCATAACACAGATACAGGCATATGCATACAAATGCTAGACGCCTGGGCACAAACGGGGGTAAATTCAGAAATTGGAGTGGGGAGAAAAGGGGAAAGCCCATTTCTTTGGCTTCTCCGTGGCCTGCCCTGCCCTTTCACTGTGAAGTTAGAGCTTACATCACGTCCCTGAAGCTGCACAAAGAAACTCCAACCTGTGCCCTTTAAAGTTTGCCGAAGCCTTAAGATGAAGCTGCCGTTTGATGTGCGTGCCGGGACACCCACTCCCCCAACCGGGGTGAGGCGCCTCCCCGGGGCTCCCATGCTCCAAGGGCCCCCGCACCTGCGCCCGCACGCAGTGTCACTGAGAGAGAGAAAGCCACAGAAGAGGGCGCGGAGGGGGACCCGCGGCCCCCCGCGCGGCGCGGCGCGCTCACCTGGCCCGCAGAGCCGGCTGAAGTGGTAGGGGTTGCAGCACACGGTGGGGCCGTCGGCGGCGGCGTTGAAACTGTGGCAGCCGCACAGGGGCTTCAGCTCCACGGCGTGCTGCAGGTCGGGCCAGCGGAAGAGGCGGCCGAGCAGCAGCTGCGGCGGCGCGGGCTGGCCGCCCAGGCGGAGGTCGGCGCGCGGCACCAGCACGCAGCCGCCCGGCACGCCGCCGCGGGACTCCACCGCCTCCAGCAGCGTGTCCAGAGAGCGCTCCTTGAGCCGCTTCAGCAGCGAGTACGTGACCGTTTTGAGTTCCTGCTCGAGCAGCAGCAGCCGCGAGCGAGCTTCGCGACTCCGCCCGCCGCCCGCCGGCTCCAGGGCCGCCCCGGCCAGGGGGTCGCTGGCGTCCCGGGGCGCGCCGGCGGCGTCCCGCTCCGAAAAGAGACAGCAGGTCACCGTCTCGCAGTCACTCTCCGGCAGCCAGCCCGGGCCTCCCGGCTCCGCCACGTCCAGCAGGGAGCCCCCAGGGCCGGCCCCCGGCTCCGACATGGGCCTCGAGGGGCCGCCCGCGCGCCGGCGCCTCCCCGCGCTCTGGGCGCCTCGCTGTCCCACCGCGTCCCGGGGCCGCCTCGGGGCTACCGGGCGGACTTCGGAGCGGCCGCAGCCTCCGCCCTCTCGTGCCCGCGGGGCCGGCTCAGCTCGGCTGCCCAAGCTCCCATCCTCGCAGCCGCCGCCGCCGCCGCCGCTGCCGCCTTCCTCCCGGTCGGGGACCACACGACTTCGCCAAAGTCGCCGCACCAGCCCCGAGCGTTTGGACCTGAACATACGATATCCTTTGGCGCCGGGGGTGGGGGGGAGGCGGTCTCCGGTTACCGGGGGTCCGTTCCCTCAGCGAGGCGCCGGCTGCGCGGGCCGCAGCCCCACATGAAGCTCCGCCGCGGAGCGCCGTGCAGACCGCGCACAGCCTGTCGTCGAAGGGGCGCCGCAGGGCTGCAACATGAGGGAGCTGGCCGGGCGGGACGGCGGGGACGCGCGCGCCGAGCCGCAGTCCGCGGCGGGCCAGCGGCTACATGGACCGCGGCGACTAGGCTGCTCAACAACTCCGGCCCCCGCGCTTCCAGGGGGCTGCAGGCGGCGTGCCGCCAGAGAGACCCCGCATGGGCCGGCGAGCCTTCAAAAGTTGCGCGGCTGGCCCATCAGCAGAAAGTGCTCGCGCCGAACCCCGAAATGCGTCTGGAAAGTCCTGCCTTTAAAACCCTAGCGCAAACTACATGGGCTTTTCCTGCAGGATCCAAAAGGCAGGCTTGTTGATATCCTCAGCTCCCTTCTTACTCCCTGCAAAAAGAAGGGGAAAAAAAGGAAAAGAAAGAAAAAGAAATCCCAAACAAAACCCAAATCCCTGGATTTGCATGCACGAAAGGCCAACTCCGTCTCGGGTCCCAGGAGCTAGATGCACTTGGAGCGAGTTTCTCCAGAACGTGGGTGTCAACACATGAGTGGAAGCTGTAAAAATCCCAAAGAGCTGCTGGGAATCCTTAATTAAAAATGCAATCCACCGAGGCAGAGGTCGCAGCCTGCCCCACGCTGCGCTCGGACGCTCCGGGCGCCGCGGCTGCCGAGGTCTGCCCCCCTCCCCCCTCCACAAAAGTGCCTCCCCGTGGCCCCGCGGTCCCTGCGAGGTCCGGCGAGGCAGCGCCCGGCGGCTCTTTCTCTCGGCTCCGCTCCCTCGATCGCTCCCCAGCTCTGCTCTCTCTCTCTTTTTTGTTCTCCTCAAACGCACACTGAGGGCCCCCGGAGGAGCGCCGTGGAGTCATTGGCTGCCTCCCATCATATGCCAGTCTAGACACTTTGGCGGCTCCGCGGCGCTGATTGTTGCGCAAACAAGGTTTCGAGTTTCTTAACTCTTAAAGGAGAACACGTCCCATTGCAGGGCCCGAGGCTCCAAGGGGCCGGCTCCCGGGGCGGGCCGAGCCCCGGCCCCCGCCCCACGCCCGCCCCGGCACCCCCGCCCCGGGCCTGACAGCACCCGCGGCCCGCTTTCTGGCTCGCGTTGCGCCCGGGGCACGGATGCGAGCGAGCACACTCACAAGCACGCACACACACGGTTACACAAACCACGGCCAGGCGCGCGAGGACTCTGCGGACCCCCGAGACTCGCAAGAAACCGGGACGCTTTGACTCTCCCTGGCTTGTGCACAAACTTACAAACATACATTGCACTTCAGGGTTGGTCCAAACCCCCCATCCCAGGGCAGGCTAATAGAAATGGGTGTGCGTGTGTGCCTTCCTGGATTGCGTCTCTGGGGAGCAGGGGGTAGCTATATTGGGGTAGCGGATCTTGCGTGACGGCATGAGGGCTGTGCAAAGTCGGGGGTCGTTCCGCTGGGCCAAACGGGGAGCGCGGGACGCTGCAAGCACTGGGGCTCCAGACTCGCCACAGGCGAGGAGTTGGAGAGGGTGGGGTAGAGGCAGGGAGTGTCTCCCGTTGGCTGCTTTCGGCCACCACAGCCCTCCCTCGGAGCTAGGCGGGCCGCCGGAGGTCCCGGGCCCCCTGGAGGCCGGGCACTCCTTCCTCCCCCTTCGCCAGTTTCTCTGCACCTCGAGGAGGGCTGTGGGTGAGGGGTCGTGCTTTCCCTAGCGATGTTTCCCTAAGAAAGCGGGGGTGGGTTGGGGGCGCGGCGGCGGCAGCCGGACGCCCGGCGCGGGAAGGGTTAAGGCCGCTCCTGCCCCTGGAGCCGGCGCGGCGGGGTACCTCCTCGGGCGCGCTAGCTCGTCCGAGGGTGGCAAAAGTTCAAGCTTGTAAAGTCGGGATTGGTCCCGCGCGGAGGGGAAAAAAGGCCTGGTCCCCCCTCCCCCCCCGGTTGCGGCGCCGATTGGCCGGGGCGCGGGGCCGGCACCGCCCCCTCCCCGGCGCGCGGCGGCCCCACCCCCGGCGCGGCGCCCCGCCCCTTTCCGGGCTGGAGCCGGGCCCCGCGCTGAATGAAAGAGATTCCGCTACGCTCATTGGCCCGGGCTGGGCGCCATTCCCCCGCCGCGGCCGCGGGGCGCCGGCGCGCGGGTCTCCCCCGGGGCGCCCACTCGTGGGGCCGGCCGTGTGAGCGGGCAGCGGCGCGAGTCCCCGGCCGGCCGGGAGTCTGTGCGCGCGCCGGGGAAGGGCAGTATTTGCAGGAAGGATTCACAACTATTTGATGAGCTTTACCTGGAGTCAGGTACTGTTCGCACTGCGCTCTCCCCAAAGAATCGGACTGAAACTTCCCCACACCCATCCCCTACTACTCTGGCTACGTGAAAATAGCCGTCCTTGCCTGTTTCTCGCTTAAAAGTGCGGATGATGATGCTTCACAGAACCACGAAGGTCCTAGGAGACCGTGCATATTAAGTGCACAAATCTCAAGTGATCAGCAAGATGAATTTTCATAATTGAACAAACACATCTGTGTCACCAGCACCCAAAAAGCAACGTGACCTGCACCCCGGAAGCCAGTCATGTGGCCCCTTTCAGTCACTTGTCACCCCTGGGGAAATTAATGCATCTTAAAATACAAATACTTCCATGCGAAATATTTCCTTTTATCAGGGTATGTGCCCACTTGCCTGTGGAGTACAATAATAATAGCTCGTGCTTACTGAGTTCTTACTATAGGCAAGGCAATGTTCCAAGCATTCCCAGGACTTAAATCTCACGACAACCCTTATAGGTACTATTATTATCTCTACTTACAGATGAGGAGAGTGAGGCATGAGAACTTGCCCATTTAATTTGCCATTGACACAGGGATAGTGTTGAGAGTGCTAACGTGTAAAACCAGAGGGGCGTAAACCAGCATGTGTGCTCACCCCCAACAGCTGGAAATAGTGAGTGGGTCTGCGTTGCCAGAGCACAGTCTTCAGGGCACTGATTTTCAAAATGTGGTCCAAGGACCTGGACCACCTACATGGACCTGCTGAATCAAAGTGTTATGGGTTGAGGCCCCAGACTCCACATTACACTTTGGGGATAGGTATGGTGGTTACCACCATTTTATAGAAAAGGACATTGAGGCACAAAGGCTTGCACAGGGTCACCTGCACAAGCTTGTAGTTAGTGGCAGTCAGGATTTAACTCCAGCCAGTTTGGCTGGAGCAGGGATACAATGTGTATAATGGGAAGCAAAGGGAATGGGCGGCAGGAAGGAGAGAGGTTACCTGCTGTTAACCTGAAGGGAATCCCCTCCCAGCAGGGATAAACGTGCTTCCACAAATGCTCAGTGCATTTCCCCAAGGGGGGGGCAAATATGTGGCTTCTTTACCCCTACTGTTATCCCCATACCTCCCAGAGGTGCAAAGGCATCCCTTTCTGCAGAGTTCCTGGGGGAGTGCCCTGAAAGATGTCAGGCCTATCCTCCCATGGCCTCAAGCCAAGGAGATACTGAAGGGTGACCTTTCTGGGAAGGGCTGCCTTCTTACCCTGGGCCATACCTGGGGCAAAATTTGGCCTGGGCTCTTGCTTACCAGAACCTGTGGCATTGGGGATGGAGAGTGGGTTGCTAAGAGATGATGTCGCCTGAAGAGCACTGAGGCGGAGACTGGTGAGCCTGAGTTCAGTACCGACCCTACTTACTCCCTCAACTCTGTAAACCTTGGGACGCTCATCTGTAAAGTGCGAATAGGAATCCTGCTGGAAGCGGTGGCTAAATTTAAATGACAAGAGGACCCAAAATCAGCCCTCGTTACGGGACAACTGCATCTGAATGGAAGGGAAGGGCAGTGACCGTGAGTCCCAGTGTCCTCGAATTCCTAGGGCCTGACATGCATCTTGGCCACTAGAGGGTGTGTGTGACGGGGCCCAGCAGGACAGGGCCCTGGCTACAGCCTAAGAACACCCTCCCTCCTAGACTGTCATACCCAAAAACAAGCTCCAATTCCCTAGGGATGCAGGGAAAGGAGAGAGAAGGTGGGGTCCCAGCATGTCTACCCACCGTGTTACAAACTCACAAAATAATTCACAAAGTAGTAACTCTGACCCCTCAGATTCAAATCTGCTCCCGCTCCGCCAGTATTTCCCCCAAAGCACTGTGTGATTCCCCTTTACAGGGCTTGTTACGGTCCACAACGGAAATGTCCACGACATTTCTTTTCTGTTCTCCTATGCCTTGGGAATGTCAGCCCCACAGGGGCTGAAATGATCAGGCACAGGCCACCCTCAGCAGTGTGGAGGGAGTGGAGTCACAAACAGCCATTCTGCCTGTGCCACTAAAGAAGCTAAATCACCCAAGACAGCACTTGCCCCCCTTCTTCTGCCTGGTCTCTAGTATGCCTGTCACATAGTGGGCACTCACTAAATATTTGTGGGGTGATTGAAATAAAACCCTCACTTAACCAAGCTCCATGCTCATCTCTGTGCAAGCACTTACATGCACTATCTCATCAAATCCTCCCAACAACGCAAAGGTGTTATTCCTCCTAGACCCATTTTTTAAGAGAAGGAAACAGACAGGTTAAGTAATTTGTCTCTAGTCACATAGCCAGTAGATAGCAGAGTGGAGATTTGAACCCAGGGCTGCTTGAGGTGAGTGTATCTTCTTTACACCTGGTCCTAAAAAAGAAAACCAATCCTTTGCCCTTGGGAAGTTTCTGTACTAGCTGGGAAGGCACAAGGTATGAAATAGCAGCAATCATGCAATGCAGAGCTTGCTTCCAGGTGGTAGGAGGAGGCAGGATCTAGGGCCCCCTGCTTATAAACAGAGACATCACAGAGGGAGTATGGACCACCTCTCACTATGGTTAGATATATTGGCAGGGCCACTGACTCATTGTGACTCACTTCACAGGAGACCGATGGATAAACCAGGGTTCCACTTATTAACTCTTGAAAACAACTATAGGCCCCAGTGGCTAAGTGGTATTGCCTGCCCCTTTGGTTTTCTTTTTTAGGACCAGGTGTAAAGAAGATACACTCACCTCAAGCAGCCCTGGGTTCAAATCTCCACTCTGCTATCTACTGGCTATGTGACTTTGGAAGGCAAATCTACTTGGTCAACATAGCCACAAATGGGGAGGTTGGGTCACTCTTGGGCAGCAGTGGACAACCCTACTAAAGCTCTGATGACCCTCTCTCCCTTGAAAAATGCACATGTGTATGAATGGAAGGTTGTGTTCATTCATTTGACACATACTTATTGAGCTCCTACTGGGTGCCAGGGCCTCTTCTAGGTGCTCGAGATCCTGCAGTAAGCAAAACAAAAAATTCCTGAGCTCAAGGAGTGTAATAGGAAGAGAGACAGACCATAACAAAATAATCAGGGTAACAATGTATCAGAAGGTAAAGGTGCCAAGGTCAAAAATAAAACAAAGAAGAAGAGAGAGGAGTGCTAGGAGAGGGTAGGTTGTGGTTTAGAGAAAGTGGTCAGGGGAGGCTTCCCTGCTGTCTGGGGGAGGAATATTGCAGGCACAGAGAACAGCAAGGACAAGGGCCCTGAGACGGGAGCCTGCCTGGCATGTTGCAGGACT
>RJWJ010028226.1:0-21872 GCA_004363605.1 Indri indri | reverse complement strand
TCCTACATGTGGACTATATATTTTGGTCTCTACAATTGTGTTTGAAATGGGATGATTTCAAATGCCTTTTCTGCTTTGTTTTCTGTTTTTAGATGATGCTTTATTCATCTTAAGCTTGTCACTTTATCTCTGTTTGCATTGTATGTAGTTTGCCAGTGTTTTCAGATAAAGCATTGGTTTCTGAATCTCATTAATGTAACTGTTTTCTCTTTCAATTGTATGCCTCACTCACACTCTAATCTGAAAGAAACTTCCAAAGCAAGGCTGCTTCCACAGTACTGACAAAATCTGCTATATATCCCATACCATTGCATGGTGCACTCATTCATTATTTGTTTTCCAGTTATATAAATTCTTAAGGGCACTGCATGGCTCACAAAAATCTAATACTGATACTCTCTCGGCTAGCTATTACTGATCTGAATACATGCGTACTTGATTTGAAAGAAGAAGAGTAATATTTTCCTCTCCATTTCTTCACCATTTCCTTTATATACCTAAAAATTGTGAGCTTTGTGACAGATGAGAAAAGAAACATGTAATTTTAGAGAATATAACTGATGATTATGATTTTAAAAGCATGGTATTGATTATGTTTAACGGTTTTCACCGATATGAGATGAAAAAAATCAGAAAAATAAGAGTGAACTTTTAAAAATACTGAATGTTATTAAATTTGTCTTTACTGTATAGGTATTTTTGTGGTTTTAGAAATTCTCTAAACAACTAAATATTTATAGAATAAAAATCATGTATAAAGTTATATAAAGTGATTAAATGTAAAGATATCTAATCGAGGCAGTTTAGTAAATAGTATGGGGGCTAAGAGAGCACATGGCTATGCACATATATGTGCTGTGTAAAATAACAGAAAAAGGAGGAGAAAATCTAGGCAAGTTATCAACAAGTATGTAAGAAATAAAAATGTAGGAGGGAAGACATTGTTCTCTTTGAAGGGTCTATAATAACTTCAGTTATATGTATGAATTTGACTTAGCCTTTGAAGAATGGGTTTAATTTCAAGGAGACTACATTACTTTTTAAAATTACAGAATACCAGCAAATTAAGCCTTTGAGCAAACCACTTTGATGAATAACAAATAGTTCTGTTTCTCCTCAAGAAAAGTACATTCAATAATAAATTAGGAAGATGGGCTACAGAGGGATTCTCAAAAGACTGAATATACATAAATTTTACTCTTTGGAGTAGCAATGGATAGTCATTGACCATCCTGAAACACACGTGCTAAGATAAAATATATGGATCAGGAGGATATTTTGAGAATAAAACAGAGAGTTGACACAAAATAGAGGAAACAGAGCAGAGATTAATGCAAGGTTCAACTAATCAGCAAGGAAGGGAGAGAGGTACCTGGATCATAAAAAGCAGAATAATTATAGGTAGTAAGATAATAGAATAATATTTGTAAACATGAGAGTGGATGAAATTTACAACAGAAATAACATGTAGAGGAAGAAGAGAGTTCAATGGAAGAACTTTAGAAAACTCATACATCTCAAGAATACAATCTCAAAAATAAATGAGTAATGTAATGCAACCAAATTTTGAAGTGTGATACAAACTCTGGCAGGTTCTTTATAAATGTTACACATTCAGGTGTCATGATATCCTTGCAAGATAGGTGTCAGTGTTAGACACTGATGAGAAAGCAAGTTTCATAAGAATGAGGTTTGCTCAAGATCACAGGATTCTAATCCAGGTCTGTTTCCATAACCCATTCCCTGTCTGCCACAACATGCTACCAATTTGGTAGAAACAGATGTCACATTGCAGAGGAACAGGCACATTTAGACAGTCTCTCATGTGAATCCTGACTTCCACTCGAAGGGATTAGAGTTGCTTAGCATTTCTAAACATCAGTTCCTTTATCAGTGGTGGGGAGGATAATGCTTATGTCATCAAAGTTTTTATGGGCATTACTAGGATACATATAAAGCCCTAAGCAGAAGTGATTATATGATAGATAATTTTGTACGCCAAGACATAAAGTATATTCTTTAAAATAATAGTCTTAAAGGACATGTATGCATGCATGTATTTATGCAATAGCAACAATATAATATAATACAAATAATATATTTATACATCTATTAGCATAGTTACCACTAATTGAATATTTATTATATGCAAATAATTATATATTATTTTTAATCACAATCCTGTGGAAATATTATTTTCTTCATTTTTATGAGATTATTCATCTTAGAGTCTGAGATACTTTAAGTGAGCTGCCTGTGCCTATGACTTTACAGTCAGTCTCTAGCAGAAGGACTTAAATCCACATTTACCAGGCTCTTTCCTTTTCCTGCTTAATCAACATTGTAATAATAGCATCACAACTTAGTCTATGGGGAAAAAAAGACTTATTGCTAAATGTCAATAGATTTCAGTCAAAAATACACAGAAGAGATATTCAGAGTGTTCATAAATTTAAAATCTTAACACTTTTGTAGTCCCATTTTTCATGAGAATATAGAAAATACATGGGATTCTGGCTAAATGTGTACAATATGAACTTTAAAAGAATTGTGAAACTTTTGTAAGGTTCATATAAAAAAAAGAATTGTGAAGGTATTCCATTTTTAAATATTTTAGCTTCATTATGCCAGTGATTTGCATATCAATTAGTTCATTATATTTTCCTTCCACTGTATTCACTCAATTAGTTTTTGTGCAACTGGCATTAATGAAAAGGATTTTAAAATGTATTCTAATAGGCATTACTAGAATGTAAGGAAATTTAATGTTTTAGTGAATAAAATTAGATAGTGTTCAGATCTATTTATTAACTTTTTCACTGCTATGAAATCTAACTTCGGTAAAACCAAAGAGTTAAAATGTGAATGAAACTGAAGAAATATGCCCAAAATGAGTAGAAACAACCAAATATAACAGGGGAAAAATACTAAGTTAAAAACTAGATACAGTAAATATATTGATAGGAGATCAAATACATGAAGAATCAGTTGAAATTTCATTATAGTAATATTGTATCAAAATAAATAAATTATAGCTATTCTGTAGTCCAATGTACACTCTATAATGCAATCGTGATGTTTAAATGAGGGGATAAGCCGTTAGAACTTTTGAACTAAATGAGCTCAATTCACACGATGTGATTTTCCCCCAAGGGTGTCCCTCATCTGGATTATACTTACTTTCTGTACTTATGAAGTATGTCAAAGTGACATCTTCTTTAGTGACTGTCTTTATTTTTCTGACCTGATAAATTACAAGAACATGTGATTTGCCAGCAATTCTGCAGGTATATTAAATTCATAAACTTAAATTTTAAGTTTGACTTATTTTGATAAAAATACTTCTCAATAACTTATATTTTTGCATTCCATATAATGAGCTCACTTCCAACAGCATTATAGCAGTATATGAATTTACTAAGATATACATCAATTATGATTGAGTTTAATTTTATTATCATACAGGCTCCATGATTCAGAGAATGGGGGCATTGAATTATGTATTCTCTTTGTAGGGATGGCATTTCTGTGATTCTGAACTCCACTGACTTCTTAAAGACTTTTTCTCTCTCTTTCTCTCCCCATCTATCCATATATATGGATATATATCTATATACATAAAAGAGACTTTGGCATAAATTAAGATATCTAACTTATTTTATCACATGAGGCTCTTAATCATTCCAAATATAGTCACCGAATCAAAAATATTTCATATTGGATCAAGTCGTTCATTTATGTATGAACGTATTTATATTATTCAATTTTTTGTATCTACTTGGCTAGGCTAGACTTTCAGTTGTTCAGTCAAACACAAGTCTAGATGTTGCTGTGAAGGTGTTTCATTCGAAGATGTTATTAACATTTACAATCAGTTAACTTTAAGCAAAAGAGATTATGATCAATAATGTGGGTGGGCCTCATTCAATCAATTGAAGGTCTTAAGAACAAAAATTGAGGTTTCTGAGAAAAGAAATAATTCTGTCTCAAGACTGTAACAAGGAAATCCTAATTTCCTGTTTCCAACCTGACAGCCAACCTTACAGATTACAGAATTGTCAGTCCCCACAATTACATGAGTTAATTCCTTAAAATAAATCTTGCTTTATATATATATACATATGTATATGTATGGATGTCTATATGTTTATATATGTGTCTATATATATTACATATGCATACACATGTGTGTGCGTGCCTATATATAGATTATATATATGTGTGTATATGTATATAGATAGATACACACACATATATGCACACAGCATATATACTATTGCTTCTGTTTCTCTGGAGAACTGTCACTAATATATATATTTGTATGTATATGGACATATATATTGTAGTAGTCACATGTATAAATTAGCCATATGTGTACATGTATATACAGCATGGGTATACATACACATATATTCCCAAAAGGTACATTATTTGGTTCTGAGCAGAAATATGAAAAAAAGCAATATTTTGTGTATTGTTTGGGAAAATAATTGCCTTTCTGAAAGAAAGATTAAACATAATTAACAATATGGATAATGACATCCAGGGTTCACATGGATCAATAAAGCATCATATCCCAAAAGAAAAAGTATAGAAAAAGAGTGAAAAATAGAATTAAAGAGCTTATAATGCTTTCCTTTGCATTTTCTAATAAAACAAAAGTGGACTGGCTGGTGGTAGGGGAAATCCTTTCCCACAGAGAAAAGATAACACAATTTGCCTAGCTCGCAAGATGAAATACAGTTTTTAAAAGGTTTATATTCCTCACTCCTCTACAAATATAATGATGTTAAAGATAGAGAAGAAATCAAAAGGCAGAAAAAGAGAATGGCAAAAATAAATGCAGTTATCGTATAAATGATCACAGATTGCCACAGTGCTCTCAAACACATGAATCTATGAACAATTTCCAGAATAAACGAGTTTATATTTTTCCATTTTCCTTTCACTAGTACTTAAAATCTGTTTTTTTTCAATTATTATTTTTGGAATGAGTATTTGTTTTGCAATAATTTCTTTGTAAGACATTATTCTATTAATATATCATGCTCAGTTATGCAGTGAAACTCTAATGACCATAAACAATGGAATGAATAATGACCCCGCCATTTTCAGAGCTCACATATTACTTGAGAAATAGGAAGAAAAGAATGCCTACAGAGAAAAGCTTGGAGGTGTCTGTTATAACTAACTGGTTTTACTCAATGTTCACTAAAATAGCAGGAGGATGATTGAGATATCTAGCACTTCAAAATGTGTTAAAAGGAAGAGTGGACTAACAGCAGAAGGGAGATGGGCTCCATGAGTTAACAAATTAAAAGAGTATACACACCTTTCTAGACCAGCACTGGACAGAAATATAAAACAAGCCACAAGTGTGAGCCACGTATACAGTTTTACAATTTCTAGTAGCTACATATGTAAAATAATAGAAATTAATATTAACATATTTTATTTATCCAGTATATCCAAATTATTATTATGTCAACATGTAATCAAAACAAAAAGTACTAATGAGATATTTCACATTAATTTTTTCACATTAACCTTCAAAATTTCGTACACTCTTGCATTTATAGGGCATCTCAATTCAAACTCTGCAAATATTATATGCTCAATACTCACATATGGATAGTAGTTACTGTATTAGACAGTGACATTCCAGACCAATGAACTTCAGCCTCGAGCTTACAGACTGCTAAGTCCATCTGGGAGCTTTAAAAAAAAAGAAAAGAAAAGAAAAGAAAACAAACAAACAAACAGAAACTAATGTTTTAGGTCTAGCATCAGAGATTTTGCTTTAGTTGATCTGGAATGAGGCTTTTTTTAAAAGATTCCTCGGTGATTGCAAACCATGAAAATCGTGGTCTGAGACTTAAGCAAAGGGTTGTGAAGAGGGTTGCTTCCAAATTTTGTCCAGACTCTGGAGTACTCACATGCTGGTGTATGGCTGGGAGAGGTAAATAGATGATATGCTGGTTCGTAGATGCAACACAACATGATTCTTAGTGTAGTCCACTGTTTTTTGAATTTTTCCCTTATTAAACATCTGGAAGCAAATTTACTTCCAAAACTATACTAGATATTTTAGGTAGTATTAGGATAGCTACCTGCACTCCCATTAAAAGTAAATTAAGTAATGCAGTGAATTAAGCAAGAGACCTGAACCAGCCCTTCAGAATGGTATTAGGCCACACATTTGGTTGATTATGTACTGTTTCTAACCCCTAAATATCCTTGCTAAGTGTAAATCCACAATTGGAGGGTCTAAGCAGCAATGAACTGAACCCTAAGAGGATTTTCTGAAATGATGCTTGGTTGAAAACTTCTAATGTGAGAAATAATTCTATTATTTCTATTTCCATATATGCTCAGTAGAATCCGGTAACTTAAATTTACTGTGCACTGCACTGTGTGAGCAGCTCTTGGTTTCAGCATGTAGGCAGTGCTCACAAGTACAAGTAGGTCCCACCTAATAGAATACTCTGAAGGCATTTGCGCAATGTGTTCTCTATTGCTGCAGTAATAAATGACCACGAATTTAATGGCTTAAAGAACACTCGTTTATTATTTCACGGTTTCTGTGAATCAGAAGTATAGGTACAACATGGAATAGCTTAGTCCTCTGCACAAGGCCAAAATCAAGGTGCTGTCGGGGATGCATTCCATTGCAGAGATTCCACAGAATTCAGTTCCATGTGGTTGTTGGACTGAGGTTTTCATTTTACTTCTGGCTTTCAGACTGAGTTATTGTCATCCTCCAGAGGTCACCTTCATTCGCTGGCTTTTGGCCCACTTCCTCTACTTTCAATGCCAGCAAATGTGGTTGAATCTTTCTCATGCTTTGAATTTCTCTGCCCTCCCCTTCTGCATCACGTTTCCTCTGCTTCTCTTTTCTGAAATATTTGTTTGACTAACACTTGTACAGGCTAATGTGATTACATTGTACCGACCAGGATGATCTAGGATAATCTCCCTATTTTAAGGTCAGCTGATGAGTAAATTAATTCCACCTTCAAAGTCTTTCCCTAGCAGTACCTAGATTCATGTTAGCTTGAATAATTACAAGATGGGACTCTTTAGGGGTCATTTTAGAATTCTCCCTACCACATATAAGAACTCCCTACCACATATAGTAACTATATTTATAGTTGGGCGTGGTGGCTCACGCCTGTAATCCTAGCACTCTGGAAGGCCAAGGCGGGAGGATTGCTTGAGTCAGGAGTTCGAGACCAGGCTGAGCAAGAACGAGACCCCGTTTCTACTAAAAATAAAAAGAAATTAGCCAGACAACTAAAAATAGAAAAAATTAGCTGGGCGTGGTGGTTCACACCTGTAGTCCTAGCTACTCGGGAAGCTGAGGCAGGAGGATCGCTAAACTGACACCAGGAACTCTCGCCTAAGCTACAGAGCAAGGCTCCGTAACAAACAAACAAACAAAAAAACCCACTATATATAATGTTTTTTTTTTTTTCATTTCTATAGTGTCTTACAAACTTTCACTTCTGCAACAGAGACATGACTAAATAAATTAGAGAAATAAAAATGTATACCCAAATACTGATTAGGTACCAGTAAGATATATTCGATTAGGATTTCTTAATTCCATATTCCAAGGCCATGTCCTGTTTCAGACTTGTTGCTCTAGGGTTTATAGACAGCTGAGATCTTAATGCTCAGCTTAGATACCTGAGCATTGATTTTTCTCTAAATGTTGTTTGCACTAAGCTATCTCAATGCCCCAGTGGCATGTTACATTATGATCATTGTCACTGGATGTCAGATATATTCTTCTCTACTCCTCTAATTTTTGTCTGTCAATATTCATATTCCCTGACAGCAGAAACTAAATTTCTACCCAGAGAAACACTACTGGGCACCTTCAGCATTTCCCCTGTGCTGTGTACAACCTTTACCTTCTGAATCTTACACTGGTAGTCCTTCCAGGTTTCAATTAACATTTTTTGTTTCTTTAGGGAGTTTCTGCTTGCCAAATATTATCGCTTGCCTTTGTTCACAGATAAAATTCAGCCAAGGTTTCTAAATTACCTGCTCCAACCAGTAAATGCTTACTAAAGAATTTAGGATTATTTTTTCTGTTTTAATTTAGCACATGTAGCTCTGGCCTATAATCCAGGGTTTTTGTACTTCTACCTAACAGAGGGGAGCTTGAAGTAACCCTTCTTCTCACTTCCAGAGGAAAGAAATCCCCATTTCAATCTTTAACAGGATTGAAAGAACAACTGTACCTATCATTTAAGACCTCGTATTCACTATAACCAAGAGAGGAATGGTCAGTATAATTGATGAGCTAGAGAGAAGGAACTGGGCATGTTGGCTCAGCCCCTGGCTGGGCAGGACAGTGCATTCAGCTGTGTTTCCCAATCCTTCAGTAAAGCTACTGAGGAAGGCCTGTAGTTTTGGATGAACAAGTTCAGCCCAGAGAGCAAGTATTAGGATACCAGATTGCAGCCCCATATCTAGGTCATGTCCTTCCTACCGATTTTAACAGTAATAAAGCTAAAGTTTTGTTCTCCATCTGTCCAACTCCATGTCTATTTCTCAGTTGGTTTGTAACTCAAAGGGGAAGAAAAAATGTGATTAATTATGACCCCTTAAAACACAGCAGTATCTTACATCTGCTCTGGTATTTTACCCATTCTTCCCCCACATACTCCATTTGTTTAGTTTGTGCTTTTTCTACTTCTTCTGCTCTTTGCTATATTTTTTCCCCCAGATGTTGTGGATTCCTGGTGCCAGATAATTAAGTGTCTGGGATTTTGATAATCTGATATTTTCATGGTGCCTAGAATAGTGCCTGCAACATAGTTGAAACCCACTAAGTTTCTGTTGACTATCTCTGCTAAAATTACAACCTAAAAATTGCCTTCGGGATAGTAAACCTGAGACCCAAAGACCTATGAAACGGACAGTGCCTGTTTTCGTTACCAAAAGAATTATTTTATCAGCATTGTATCTCAGCTCATATTACATTCTAACTCTCTCTTTGCCATACTATTTATATTTCTTCCCATTCAAGTGGAAACAGGCAGGAAAAGGAGAGGAAAATTGTTTTTCTTTTTTCTTTATGAAAAGAATCAGTATCAAACATCTCACAACCCTGAATACATATATAAACATATACAAATACATGCACATCCTCTCAAAGAGACTGAATAAACGTATTAACTCCCTTTATTTATTAGATAATAAATAAAGTTCACCATTTAAGAACTGCTGACTTAGTTTAGTGAGCTGTTTTTGTCAAAAATGATCTTTACTTGCATTCTTCAAATACCTCTTCAGAATTTTGCTGCTCTAACATGAGTATGTGTCTATGACTCTGTTCCATACAGCATTTCCAAAGTCATTTTATCCTGAAAGTGTTTGATACATCATGCATTATTCTTTGCATGAGGATGAACGCATACATATGTAGAGAATCTTATAAACAGAACTTCAGTAGATTCATGGAGCTTCTGGATTGGTTCCCTAGATTACATCATCTTTACTTCCTCACAACTATTTTATTGAAGGTTTTGATGTCACAAATATAAGGATCAGTTAAACTTCAGTACTAGCTACTCCCCCTCAATATTTCATATCCCTAAATTCATTCAAAAGACATTTAAAATCAGCATGTTTCCAGGATTTCATCATTCTTCTTGCCAAGACTTTCTTGTAGTACTAACTCAAGCTAGAATCAATTATATCAGTGTTTAAGCCCTTCTAATAAATTGATCCTAATTTCATTTTTCCTTTTCTTTACAAACTTCTTTGCTGTATTTGAGGCAGTGATAGTTTTGTTGATTCCCTGTAATGTACATATCTAAATATATTTCAGCATCTAAAACCCTATTGTATTTTTCCTTCTGTGTAATGCCTGGTGCTGATGGCACAACTTATATTTTTTCAAGAAACAACACTTCCTAGAAGTTTCTAAGAAGTGAAAGATAATTATGTGGATTAGAAGGAAGAAACTCAAAACTTAAGGCATTGTAGTTAAATAGCCAATCATCCTGGCATCTGTATTAAATAGGCGACCTTACTGAAATTAACTGTTCACTAAGCTTTGCATAATTTAATAAATACTTCACAGAAAATATGTGGAAAGAATATTGGAGCCAGCTATTTAGAAATACAGACATTACTAAAGAAGCAGAGTATGGGTAATTACCACTCTTATTTCAACAATCTTGACCCATAAGCATTTTTCATAAAGTGCTTTATTGAGAGAGATTATACTTCTCCAAAACTGGAAAGCTACACAAAAGTAAGCTGAAAGCACACACACACACACAAAAACAAAACACCCACAGAGCACCATTAGCTCCACTTCCTACACATCTTTGGTGTAGGTGAAATTCATTCACTAAAGTAAGGAAAATAAAACAAACATGTAGAATTTACTGTTGTTATATCTCATCACACTGAGCTTCAAGTAGAAACTGATGTTCAGATATTGTCCTCTGAAATGAATCAACGGTTTAAAATGAATATGTGTATTTAGTGGCAACTGTCAAAATGTAATTATCATTTACTCAGTTCTGTTGCTCTGAGTTAATCAAGAGGTCTATTTGTAGAATGTCTGGAATGTCCTTCGAGCAATCACTCCTAAATATTGTGTGTATGTTTACATTAGGCAGAGTATTTTGTGTTTTTTATTTGTTTATTTATTTATTTTGCATTTTGAAAGATACCTGAGCTGATTCCAGTTTTGAGCTATTACAAATAAAGCTGCTATGGACATTTATGTACAGGTTTTGTGTGAATGTACATTATCATTTATCTGGAATACATGCCCAAGAATGAAAGTGTCAGGTCATATGGGTAAACCCATGTTTAGTTTTATAAGAAACCGCCAAACTGATTTTAAGACTGGATGTACCATTTTACGTTCCTATCAACAATATGCAATTGATCCAGTTTCTCCAAATCTTCACCAGTGTTGGCGGTAAAAAAATGGGAATCGGGGTGAAGAGGAATTGACAAGGCCCATCCTAGGAGCTTATAATCAAGCCAGACCAGAAACTCACAGGCTGCAGTTGACAGTAGACACTGCAGTTCTACTGCAGTGCACTACGGAGCAAAGGAAGTCATTATTCTGTGAGAGAAGGCAAGGTAAGCCACACGTGGAGAGAAGCAGTGACTCCAGCAGAGAAGAAACTAATAGCACTTCAATATTGGAATAAGCTGCTCTTTTAAAAAATGTGTGCCCTGCTTTCTCCAACACATATTCCATGAGATATTTTAGTATACTTTCACCTCTTAGCCTGGTTATTTTCTGTAACTAAATGTTATAACAATAATAATAATCCTCACTAACACACTAGGTGGTAAAAAGTATAACTGTGGTTTATGGTACCCAAATTATGGCTATTTCCAGAAATACATTGAAACTGCTGAGGACTCTGCAAACAGATTTGGATTAGACTCGAATCCCGGCTCTTAACCTATGTTAGTCACGTATAATTGTGGTAAAGATCAAATGAAGTTTGTCCCTAAACAATGTATCACAACTCACGGTAAATACCACAGCATGTTATTTCTACAGATAAAAATATTTTGCGAGAAATCAGATACACTATTGCTAAGCAAGAAATTACTGTGCATTTTAGGTGAAAGTCCCCACCATCTGCCAAGTCTGTATGTGGGGAGAAGACAGTGTTGACCATGGAACTGAATCAAAATGAAGGCATAATTTTTAAAATAGTGTTTACTATTTGGGTTTATTTAGTGAAGAGTGTGAGATTATTAAAATGTATTTAGTGATTTATAAAAGAAATTGCTGGTGACAATTCTTGATATCACTAACCCACTGTGTGGGGGGGGCGGGGTCTGGGAGAGTATTAGAAAAGTCTGGTACCCCTTCTATTAATATATGGAAGGTTCCTCAGCATCCATTGTGGTGATTTCTTCCTATTCACCACCCTCCCAACTCACCCCAAACCCCTGTCCCTTACTCCAACACCACTGGTGATTTATCAAAGCATCCCTTTGAACTACAAAACATATTCTCCCTCTAGGGGAGTTCTAATAAATAAGATGTTCTCCACCTCATTGCCTTTTAATGACATTTTGACAGTCCTTATAGATTAAAGTCCAGCTGATCTGTCCCACAATCTGTCTCTAGTTGCCTTTCTTCAAGATAGAATGCCTCATTGTGTTTCCAGACAACAAGAGGCCCTGTCTATTGTGATAATAAAGGTAAACTTGTCCTCACGAATCAGAACTTGCCATTGTGGCACTTTTTAAATAACTCTGGAAGGAGAAGAAACTTTTCTTTAGGTCTCTTATAATCCTTCAGTTTTTAATTACTTGTCCTTCTTAAAGGATTCTTACAGTAAATCGGTCATGGAGTGTTCTGGTGCTTTTAAATATCTCACTATTTTGAAAAGGCTTAAAGTAATCAATTCTTCAGCTTGTAGATAGGAGATTAAAACTTTTTCAGGTTATGACCATCAAATGATAAGGTAGCTTATAATTATCTCAAGTTGTAAATAAACACTCCATTTTTAGTTTTCATATGTTTCCAATCTATTGCCTAATTTGTAATAAGTTCAGTGAGTACAGAAATGGCAATATCCATCAATTGACACAATTCTTGCCAAATTAGCTTATTTTTCTAATAAAATTTCTCAAAGTAACATATTTGATCAGCAGTAAGAGAAAACAATGAATTGTATGGTCAAGTTTGATCTGTTACAGCATTCCCATTATTTCATAGCAGAAAGAACAACTGTTTATGTTCTGTGTCCTCCTCTAAGACACATTACAGTAACATGCACTCTTGACTTTATAGCTGAAACTTAGCCAGCACTTCCCACCCAACACTACTCCTCAGATATTGCTAAGAAATTCCCCAGAAATACGTCGTCTGTACAGGTTCCTCAGGATCTTCTACTCCCAACAACTTGCCATTGTATCATGTTACTATCTTCGTTTGGGGGTTGAGGGAGAGCAAAACTGTGGCAAGGAACATAAATTTTTAACCTAGCAGGACTCTTCCTTCTCCTCAGACCTCTGGTGGACAGACACCCTCCAGCCCTTGCCTATTTTATTGCACATGTGTAATACACACTGTATTTTAATTTGTCAACAGAGCAGAGAATCAGAACTCTTATGGCAGCAGATTATAACAGAATGTAATTACAATACGGACAATCTCTGCAATAACCTGTACCTATGTAGATGGGCCCACTTCCACGACTAGCTGCAAATCTCCCTGCTCTTTTCCCACCCTGCCTTGTGTGACCAGAACCAGCTCCCACCATTACCACATATATCACCCTGCTTCAGGACTCAGGCCGAACCCATTATCAACCCTACAAATGGCAATTTATTCCTAACCCTAGCCAAGGGCTCATTACCATTTCATGTTCTCAAAGTTATCTCTTAAGAGGATGCTGAGAATGGAAATGTCAAGGTGTCAATAAAGCGATCACATGAAAGTACAAAATCAATGTATTTCCCAGAGTCAGGATTATTTTTACATTAAATCACAACACAGATGAGGCATTAATGTGCTAGTCCAGGTTTAAAACATGATCCTGTTCAACACTGTTTATTAAGGTTAAAGACACATAGTCTAATCTCAAACAGGTTTACCTAATTAAACAGAAAACAAAGACAAAGAAATTGTGTTTATAAATGTAAGCAACTACTTTTGGTTGAATTTTAAAACTTACTGAGACTGAAATAAAATTATGCAATAAGAAACTTATGTTGGGAATTTTAAGAACTGAATATTTTTCTATTGTTATTTTTGTCCATAAATTAAGCAGGTACAAAAAGGAAATACTAAAGATTTTTTTTTTCTTAAAATATCTTCTTCTTTGTTGTAGAAACAGAGTCTCTCTCTGTCACCCAGACTGGAGTACAGTGGCAGGATCTTAGCTCACTGTAGCCTTGAATTCCTGGGCTCAAGTGATCTTCTCGCCTTAGTCTCGCTAAGACTACAGGTGTACACCACCAAGCCCAGATAATTTTTTTGTTATTATTTTTTTGTAGAGACAGGGTTCTTGCTATGTTGCCCAGGTTAGTCTTGAACTCCTGGCTTCAAGTGATCCTCCTACCTCAACCTCCCAAAGTGCTGAGATTACAGTCATGAGCCACTGCACCCTGCCCAACTGTTTTATAATAATCTACACATAGATAGTACTGCTTTTCAAGTTTTCACATTAGTTTATAATTGGCATCTGATATATCATCAGTTGCACCCATTAAATGAGAGCTTGAAACTTATAATCATGTACATGTTGCCATAAAAAAGCTAAAATAAAAAAGATGGTAAGTCTTTTACCCAAGGTCATCCTAACATGTAAAAAATGGACTGGGAATAAAATTACTGTATTTAGGAGATGTCTGCCCACCCGGGCCCTAAATATTACAAAGCCTTCTAATTGATATTAATATTACAACAGAGACATCAACTCCATCCTCCCCTGCTGCCTAGTACAGATTGCATTTTATTAGTCTGCAGACTTTTAAATGGTTTGAAGTGATAATTAAAATGTTCCTTTAATATGTTCCATTTTATTCATTGTCAATTGATTCAAGGTCATGTGCCATTGTCCATTGTTATATTAAACACTTTAAACATTTTTCTACTGCAATTTATACCTTGGAAGTATTTATAGCTTGGTATATTTTTAATATATCTTGGAAAATTCTTTCTAGCAACTAATTGTAATTGACTTCAAAGGGACTTATGATCTAACAGCATTTCAATTAATTTGGTTACTCAGGGCACAGTCACAAAAATTTAATAATGTATTAAACAGAGTTATTTCATAATTCATAGGCACAGTTTTGCTTATTTAACTTGGAAGAATGACAATCATACCTTTCTTAAGGAACATGTTAAATAGCACAATTAAAATTATGTCTTAAGAGTTTTTGTTTAATTCTTTCTGACAAGGCACATGAAAAAGAAGACTAAATCATTTGTATTTCCATAATATTATGAAGTTTACCTTTAACTGCAATAATTTATAAATCAGACTTTTTATGCACATGAGTTATTGATCTTTTACCTTTTGGAAAGGGGTGGATTTTCTTATATTTAAAGGTTTAATTTCCTGCCCTCACGTATTCTCAATCTCCTACTGGTTGACCAGTTCTCATGCTATTCTGGAATAGGTACCTAGAATAGTCACCTGAATAAGCCTACATAATCTCTAGCTCAAGTTTACACTTGCAGGTCAGAGATTTTTGTAGACCCTTAATGATTGTGTACATGTTTCCACTAGTGAGATTCTTATTAAGTTCCCTGTGGGCAAGCCCCAACTGACAATTCAGTTCAAATGATCATGCTCTTGTTTTCCCCTCTTGTGTTAGAGTCCCACTCTTGGGTCCCTGCTTGGCATGAGATTCAAATATAATAGAATGATTTTAATTCTCATTAAGCACTGCAGTTTCAACTCTCAACCCCTGCCCTAGTGTGAGGTTGTAGGATAATTTGGCAAAGATACAGACCGATAAACATGTGAGATAGATAACACTCTGCCTCTTTCTGAGTGCCAAACACACGCTCATACACATTTTCCACATTCTTTAAATTAAAGCTCATGTTTGTTGAAATTTTCCTCAATAAAAAAGACAACTTGTGTTTAAACATAACAATATTTTGATTCAATTGTATTATGTGCTGTATAATTGATAAAGCATCGTGTTTTGTTCTTCTAGTTTAATATTCAATAATAATCACAACGTCTGTATTTTTCAATTTTCTAACTAAAATGTTAAAATTTTGAAAGATCTCAATGGCTATGATTTTGGCTTGTTGATATACTGATAAATACTTTGTGTAATCTAAAGAAATAAACATTGGCTATCACTTGATCCATGTGCAAATTATTCCTTTTAATGTTAACAATACATTATTTAATAAATATGATGATATGAGTTAACTGTAAATGTTATAGATACTGAGCCAAGAAGCACTCTATATTACTCCATTGGGTTCCTATTGAATAAATCTGTACAGTCATCCTTTTATTGAATAAGGATGCAAAAAATAGTTACATTAATTCCATCTTAACATACTGAGAAACTAAGGTACAAATTTACGATATCCTAGATTCCAAAGTGTAAAAAAATCAAAAAAGCTATTAAGCATGTCATTATTTTGCAGAAGCATATAACAACATCTATAACCTGGAGTCACAAAAAAGAGCATCAGGTCTTTAGAAATACTTTCTTCTTAAAGCTTTTTTCTTGTCACAAGAATATACTGGGGGTGGTGTTTCTGATGCCACTAAATGTTGAAACTCAGTAGGACAATGTGATATTTCACCATGCTAAGGAGTCTATTTGTCATGTCATCACAGTGTTGCGGAGCATAATTAGCTTAGAATAATTGAGTGAATCAACTATAATTAGGTGAATCCATTTTTATATTATTTTACTGTAATTTATATAAGTTATTGAATGTTCTTTGAATAGTTAAGTAATAATAGAAGTTTCCAAGAGCTTTCACAACATGAGGCTGTGAAAAATCTATCCTATCAAGGTGTAATAATGACTTTATTATTACATAAATGATAATTTACAATTTTGACATAAAATTTAATGTATAACAAATTAAAACATAATAAAACCCAAGTCAACCATCAGTCTGTCTCTCATAAACTTCTCTAAACACTCTTCATTCAATCAACTAACATTTGCTAATCACCTGTGATGTCCAAGAAAGCATACTGCATAGTTTAGGAAATATGGAACTGGGTAAGTTGCTAAGTGTATTGCTATAGTCTGAATCTGTGTGTCTGCCCAAAATTCAGGTGTCAAGACATAACCACCGATGCCATGGTTTTAGGAGGTGGGGCTTCTGGGAGCTAATTAGATGATAAGGGCAGAGTCCTCATGAATGGGATTAGTGCCTTTATAAAAGAGACCACATAGAGCTACTCTGCCCTTTCCACCATGTAGGGACACAGCTAAAAGGTGCATGCATAAACCAGGAAACTGGCCCTCCTCAGAAACTTAATCTGTCAGCACTTTGAACTTGGACTTCCCAGATTACAGAATTGTGTGAAATAAAGTTCTGTTGTGTATAAACTACATAGTCTATGGTATTTTGTTATTGCAGCCTAAATGGACTAAGAAAAGTACTCCTAAAACTTTAAAGTTTAAAAAAAAAAAAAAACAACCTAATGATACTGAAGATTCCTTTGGAGTAGTCAAATGCATATAGGTAATTTATAGTGTTGACTGCATTTCCTTCCTTGTTTTCCATTTTAAATGAAAAAAGTTTAGGCTTCAAAACTCATTTCTAGTTACTGAAAATTCTTTAAACTTAAAAAAATATAAACCAGAGATAATTTCCATAGAAAACAGTAGCTCTCAAGGATGTTAATGCACGTCAGAATGACCTTAGAAACTTAAAAGAAGTGACATGTCCAGGCTATATTCCATCAGAATCTGATTCAATTGGTGTGTAATAGTGTCCAGACACTAATATAAATTAAAATACAATTGAAAAGGGCCACAGTTAATTCTGACATGCTGAGAAATACTCAATGTAAAACACAGAATACAGTTTTATGAGAAATTTGTGATGAAAAGACTGCAGGTACATATAGAAAAAAAGCAAATGTTCAGATTGGATATTAACATATATTTAATTTTGTCAGCAGGTGAAATATAAAATCTGCATCAATAATGACAGATTGTAAGTACAAGAAATTGACAAGCTTCACTATCAGGCTCTTTAGTTTGTGTATGTATGTGCTATACATATACATTTATTTATATATATACACACATGAATGCCACATGTGTGTAATTAAATATATGCATTATATATATAATTTTTGTAGGAACTTCAAATATGTCACATGTTTAAAATTAAAGTGAGTATCTGTGCCTAGAAAAATTAAAGTTAGAACTGCAACAAAGGAGGGAAAGGGTGAATAGAATGTGGATATATCTACTAACAAAAGATAAGTTCCATATTTCTGTAGAAATTGTAGTCAGGAGAGCTCCAGGAGCTTCTTGCTGTGCACAACACCCCAAAAAGCAATTAAGAGAAATATTTGCCAGATGGCTGCATGCAATAATATGAATAAATTGGCAACAGCCCAATTTTTCTACAATATTTTACTATATATTAGAGAGCAGAAGTATCACCAGTCTTATTAATGTTCTTTCAAATAAAGTGGACAGTTTCACTTCAGTCTATGTAAATATTCATGGCGGAACCGAAGGGGTCTGTGTTAAACTGAATGCCAAGGCTACCTGACCCTTTGTCAGAATATTGGCTAAAATCCAGGTCTGATTTCCAGTGTGGCTTGCTTCCTAGCTTTAAAATCATCACAAGTTTGAAAACGTTATTAAAAAATAATGAACAAAACAAATTTCTTTTTATCAAAGAAATCCCTTTGTCCTAATTGGTTTATATAAATTATGCAACAAAAGTTCATGTAGTATGTGTTTAGTACCAAGTACTCTGTATAACAAAGCTATTGGAAATCTCAAAATGTATCGGTAAAATAATTTTAGCAATAACTATCTTGGGCACCATAAATACTCTTGTTATATTTTTATTTCATGGCACGGCTCTCTATGAATAATTGCCATGCCAAGATGTTGATAGTAACAGATGTCAAAGTTCAGACTATACACTAACACTGTAAGAACCAAGGAAGACATAGGTAGAATCTTATTTATTTATTTATTTAAATTTCAGAATATTATGGGGGTACAACTGTTTTGGTTACATAAATTGCTTTTGTACTGTTTGAGTCAAAGTTTTAAGTTTGCATTCCCCAGATATTGTGCATTGTACCTGTTAGGTGTGAATTTACACAACCCTCTTACCCCCTCCCACCTGCTTGATTTCCAAGGAATGTTATTTCCATATGTGAATATAAGTGTTGATTAATTAGTTCCAATCTAATGGTGAGTACATGTGGCATTTGTTTTTCCATTCTTGTGATACTTCAGTTAAAAGAATGGTCACCACTTCCATCCAGGTTAATACAAAAGGTATTAGTTCACCATTTTTTTATGGCTGAGTAGTATTCCATGATATACATACACCACATTTTATTAATCTACTCATATATTCATGGCAACTTGAGTTGTTTCCACATTTTTGCTATTGTGGATTGTGTTGTATAACTTTCAAATGCAAGTGTCTTTTTTATTGAATGTCTTTTTTTTTTCCTTTGGGCAAATATCCAGTAGTTGGATTGCTGGATCAAATGGTAGCTCTCTTTTTAGTTCTTTGAGGTATCTCCATACTACTTTCCATAGAGGTTGTACTAGTCATTTTTAAATGAGAGTACTGACTCAGTAATTATACATATGTCAAAATTGAAAAGATGGAGGATATGTAGTAACTGGCGGTCATACTAAATAGGTATGTTAGGAGATATTTGTTGATATTCAGTTGAACACTTGTTGAATAATGAATAACTTTCATTGTCCAATAAAATATGGCAAACATCCTGCGATGATATCAAAATTGTTTGTGCATTAATAAGAAGAAACACAAACAAAACTAATGGGCATAAGTAAACTGAGTTTAAATTGGCATAGCTCAAAGAAAGAACTCTTATAAAACAAATGCCTAGTGAATTTAATTTCCAAATAAGTCTCTATAGTCATAAATAAACCAATTTGAACCACAGTGATAGAACATATAATAAGTATCTCGATACTGACATATTTTCAAAAGTAATCAGGGAAATCTTTAAATCTTACATGTTTCATATACTGAGAATTATATCATTCAATTATTCACATGGTTGCCTATTTCAGCCCTTCTACAGAAAAGCAGCATCTCCTGGAGTTTATGTTATTTCTTCACTCATAAAATATTGATTAAGCATCTACCATGTGTTAGGAAAAGTGCCAGGCCCAGGAGATTCAGGAATGAATGATACAAAGTTTGTATCCCCTAGGAAATCAGTCTAGCGGGCAACTTTATAAGCAATTCTAATTTCACATACCCTGAGGTATTACTGTGTGTGTGTGTGTGTGTGTGTGTGTGTGTGTGTGTTTGTGTGTGTGTGTATATATATCTGAAATGATACTCGAAAGGAACATTGTACAGGCAAAAATAAATGTCATTAAATCCATGTGTGAAAAGTTTGTTCAGTTTATTTTTATGCACTCTCAGAAACTAGATATTGTCATAGACACTAAATATTTTTCAAATTTCCTAGATGAAGTATGCAAGTATAGGTAAATAATAAGCAGATCTACATGTAGTAATAAATAAGAAAGAGCAGCAAGAAAACGACACAAAGCAAAGAACATACAATAGAAAACAAGCCAATTAATTTAAAAATTAAATTCCTCATACACAAGAATCCTTAATATTTTATTTTTTTAATTTTTCAAATTTTTGTTCCAAGGACTCACTTGACAGGCTGATGACTCTGATTCAGAATTATAATTTAAATCTATAAAATAAAATACAGTTCCAAAAATAGCAACTCTATTTATGTAGAGTTCAAACCAGGAACGCTTGTTGGCATTCTTGGAATCTAGGTTAAAGACTGCAGGTTTGAGTAGCCTTTGTAATTGGAGACAAACAACTGATGTTAATATTAATATTAATAATAATCATTGGAGAAGCAAATAATTATATCTGATATACCCTGATTAAAAAAGATGAGGAAGTATACATTTTAGAAAAGCATCTCTCTTAAACTGACAATTTAAAATATATATATATAATATATATATATATATATATATATATATAAGTTAAGCAAAAAATCTTCATTTATTTAGGGGATTTCACTCATGCAGGTTAAAAGTTTAGGGATTTAATTTAATTTATTTTTTTTTAGTTCAAGCCACTCAAAATAACTTAACGGCTTTTTAAATGTATATAAACAAAGCGTAGATGTTCTCTTTATATTCGAAGCATGTTAGCTATTTATGTTAAACGGTTTTAACTATTGATAGTGCTGTAGCTCACATTTATTAAGCGTTTACTTTGTGCCATGCATAATTTTAAGTGTTTTACGTTGCTTGATCCATGTAATAAACACAACTACACTAAGAAGTACATACAATCATTAACACCAAATTTACATAGTAAAATGAGGCACAGAGAGATTAAGTAATTTATGCAGAGTCACCAAGCCGCTAAGTAGCCAAGCATAAATTTTAACCCAAACTATCCTGCTCCAAAGCCAGGCTTGAATCCTCATGACTCTCTAAAATGACTATGTTATACTGTCTCTTCTTTTCAAGAAGATCTTGTAAGATTTATGGTTTTCAACCCTACTTTTCATTATACTTGCAAGGAATTTTTATGCAATACTGATGGCTGGGCGCCATTGTAGATTCTCATTCTCAAATTTTATTTTTATTTTTTACAGAGTTTTGCTCTGTTTCCCTGGGTAGAATGCATTGACATCATATAACTCACTGAAACCTCAAACTCCTGGGCTGAAGCCATCTCCTGCCTCAGCCTCTCAAGCAGGTGGGACTACAGGCTAGCGCCAAGGTGCCCAAATAATTTTTCTATTTTTAGTAGAGACAGGGTCTTGCTGTTGCTCAGGCTGTTATCAAACTTCTGAGCCCACGCGATTCTCCAGCCTCGGCCCCCCAGAGTGCTAGGATTGCAGGCATGAGCCATCACACTCGGCCTCATTCTCAAATTTAAAATGCAGTAAGATCACCTAGAAGGATTTTTTGAAAACACATTTTGGGAACCCACCCATATTTTCTGATTCAGTAGGTCTAGGGAAAACTCTAAGCATTTGGATTTCTAACATGTTCCCAGGTGATGTTCAAGCTATGGTCCAGACACTATGCTTTTAGAGCCACTGTCCTAGATGAATGGAAACAGAAAATCTAGAGTGAGTATATCTCCTTAAAGAAATCAAATGTGTGGCTAGGGATGA
>RJWJ010028225.1:0-21567 GCA_004363605.1 Indri indri | reverse complement strand
GGAACGTGTCCATGTTCATGGTGCAATGGAACAGGTTCCATTCTCACCCTGCCATGACCCTTGGGCTACTTGATACAGCCTCCCCATGCCTTGGTTTTCCTAAGGGGCTTGATTAGGAGATTTCTAAGTTTTCTTCCAACTCAAAAAAGGAAACTCTGGGGTCTCTAAAATGTCACCATCCTATATCTAGCTCATGCCACGCAATTGAGACTGCCCTTTAACTGGTTCCTTCCTGCTCCCACCCTTCCAGGCGCTGGAACGAGCTGATGCTGGATGAGGCTTGCAGGCTGCTTCTGGACGAGATTTCCCTCCCAGGCTCAGCTCCTGGTGGCCGGGTGGAATTTAAGAGGACCCTGGTAGTCAGCTTCCTCTTCAAATTCTACCTAGAGGTTTTGCAGGAACTGAAGAAGCTAGTGAAGCTATTCTCTGTGCCTGTAAGTGCTCTGATATATTATTGCAGTTTCCTAGAGTTACTAAGCAAAGAACCACAGACCGGGTGACTTAAACAACAGAAATGGGCTATCTCACAGTTCTGGGGTTAGAAGTCCTAGAATCTAGATTTGGGTGTCAGAAGGGTTGGTTCTTTCCAGGGCTGTGAAGGAGAATCTGTCCTAGGCCTCTCTTCTAGTTTCTGGTGACTTTCCAGCAGTCTTTGGCATTCCTTGGCTTGTAGAAGCATCACCCCGATCTCTGCCTTCACGAGGCGGTCTGTGTGCACGGCTGCGTCTAAATTTCCCCTTCTTACAAGGATGCTAGTCATATTGGATTAGAGCCCATTCTAACAACCTTATTTTAACTTGATTGCCTCTGTAGTAAAGGCGCTACCGTATTTGGATAAAGCCACATTCCGAGGTACTGAGAGGACTTCAACATAAAAATCTGAGAGGGACACAATTCAGCCCACGACGTCTTGCTTTTCTGTGCTCCTTGCAGCTGTAAGCTCACAGCTCTCCCACTGCTTTTGCAAACTGTCCGTGTGCAGCCTGTGCACAGACCCCTGCTCTCCCGTCCCTTGCTCTGAGTCAGGCCTTGTCCGTCCCCAGCCGGCCCTTCTCTGCGGTCCAGCCCTGAAGGGCTGCCTGAGGCTCAGCAAGTTCACTGCCTGCCCTGAGCACTGAAGCATCTTGGGGCCCCTGCCTCAGGTGCACAATCTTTTCTTTTGAAATCAACTTTATTGAAGTATAATTTACATACAATGAAATACTTCTATTTAAATTCGGCACATTTTGACAGATGTGTGTACCTGGGTAGCCACCACCGCGTACTAGGTACGCATTTCCATCACCTCCGAAAGTGCCCTGTGCCCCGTCACTGTCCCACCGCCGCACAGACAACTACTCTTCCGCTTTGTGGTACTGTAGATTCACATCGTCTAGCCTGGAATTTTATACTCAATATGAAATGCGAAATAAAATTTTGTTTTTCAAAAAGACCAAAACTGATGTATATGCTAAAATTTAAATAGCTTTCTAGAATTTTTTTGTTGTAAACTTCTGGATAAGCTAAGCAAAGCAAAACATTCTCTCTCCCTGTCTCCCTCTCTCTCTCTCTCTTCCTCTCTCTCTCCCCCTCTCCCCCTCCTCTCCCCTGACCATGATTACAGCTCTCACCCTACCTTGTACCCCCATTCTGCAACCACAGCACCCCAATATCCCGCCATTCCTAAAGCGTCTGATTTTCATTGTCGCAGACGAAGACCCTCACCTTGCTGCAGTTTAATTTCTGAATCAAGACACTTGATGAGCTTCAGTGACACCCAGAGCAGCTTTCCCAATTCTACTGCTGTCCCGCAAAAGCTGGGGGAAAAAACAGGATTTGGGCCCTTTTGTATACAGCAGACTCACGCTTATTCTGGGGTGGCTTATCCAGCCATGGCCCCCTTGCTTCTCCTGCCTCTGCCCAGCTCACTGGCAGGGCTCTCCCTCCTCGGGACTGGAGGATCAGATTCAAACCAGTCAGTCGGGTCCTTGTGATGGGGGTGGAGGACATGAAGCAGACAGGGAAAAGGAGCCCTGGCAGGTAGTGCGGGTGTTGGTTATCCAGGCCACCCTGGGTACATTAGCCGAGTCATTGTCACATGAGCCAAAGCCCAGCTTCGTCATAGACTAACCAGCTTATCTTTATTGTTTTGACTCATCTCTCAGGACAGCTGTCGTCACCCTGACATTTCAGACCGATTCCTAAGCGCTCTAGAAGATTTCCCAGTCACAATACCCCAGGGAGTCCAAACGTACCAGGTCAGTGAGTTTAACTTAGCTGAAATCTGCAAACCAGAGCATGTGAGCAAGCAAGCTTTTCAGAGCTGTGATCTTCAGGTCTGACTTTCTAGTCGGTCCCAGCACATTGGCTCTTTGCTGAGTCTGAGTCAGGGAGATGCTGCGATCTGAGGACAGACGCGAACGGCCGCTAGATGGACCCAAGGCTGAACCATCTGACGCGTCTGTAGAATAATAATTACAGCCTCTTCAAAGTGATATTCTTTGGGCATTTTTTTATATTTACTCAGAAGAGCCCTGAGCTGGAAGTTTCGGCTCCCAACCCTGATTGCAAATATTTCCTCTCCAGTCAGCAAATGAGAGCCCTGCACGTAACTGAACTCACCATTTCTGGAAGGGCAGTTTAGAAGTTATTTATTCTTGCTAGAGCACACCCCTCCCCAACCCCACCTCCACACACATACACACAAACACACACACACACAGGCAGATCTCCCTGAGAAAAGCTCCAGAATAAACACTTCCCCATTTCCTTATACTCCCAGTGATGCTGTTGTGCCTCCTACAGGAGCACAGGACACCTTAACCTGGATCTGGTGGGACTCGCTGCCATCCCCCAGAGGCCCTGACCAAGTTGACACTCGGGCTCTGGCTTAGATTTTAACCTCCCGCCCTGGGAACTGTGTTCACTTTTGGCCCTGTCACAGGGTCTCTTTACATGTGGACAGGTTGACCACTGGAAAGGTAAGCAAACAGGACAGGGAGACACTCTAGATTCCTGAAGAAAGGAGTACGCAGCACCACTGGGGAAAAGAAGATGCCAAAAGGAGAAGTTGGGGTGCCCCTTCACCCACTTCACCATTTGGACAAAAGGTTCGCCCCATCCGAGGCATTGCCACATAGCTGGAATGACAATTTCCCATTCTGGTTACATCATCGAATTGTCACACTCATCATCTGACCCACTCCAGGTCTTGCTGCCCTGGGTGGACCATCCAATTTCTCAATTCTCAGTCAGGAATGTTGGTGATTGGCCAGGCCACTTGTGAAAATTTAAAGTTTCTGGGGCAACCTGTCTTCCTCTGTAGAGTGTGGATCCTCACCAACCTCCCCGAGACCCAGTTGGACGCCCCATAATGCACCTGTCAGGTCTGAAACACGCCACCGGTGAAGCCATATTCTGCGATGACATCCCTGTGGTGGATAAAGAACTTTTCATGGTTTTGGTGACCAGTAGCAGGGCTCATGCAAAAATCATGTAAGTAAATGAAAAGCTTTCAAAAGCCTTTCAAAAGCGCACCTGGAGATTCCCTCAGAGGGATGTACTCATTCTCCTGCAATGTCCTGAACCTAACAAACCTGAAACGGAAAGAATAAAGGAAAGGTCACCAGCCCCAGGAGGAAGCGAGAGCATCTGGAAATGACTGTCATAAAAGAGAGAGTGAAAATCACAGTCATGGGCCCCTTGCCCCCATCCTAACCTCACAAAACCACATCTCCCTGCGGCAGCCTCAGGCATGGCTCAGAGGAGTAACTGTTACAGGGCTGACACTCAGCTGGTGATAAAATGGTCACTTCCTTACTGCATGGTAAGCGGCCCTGTCCTAAGCTTCATGCCCCTCGCCACAGCCACAGACCCCCTCCCCCGCCAGCAGCTGCAGTGATACCTCCTGGCCCAGCAGGGGCTCTCCTGGTGCCTACTCCATGGCAGGTTCATTCGGATTGGTCGGGGCCTAAGCTGGATTCGTGGTCACATATTTTTATTTTCAGCCATGCTCTATCCCTCCCTCAGGTCTGATGCCCTTTCAAAGCTTGCTGATGCCGACTTCTTAAATATTTCTCTTTGTTCAGATCAATTGACTTCTCTGAGGCCCTCGAACGGCCTGGGGTGGTTGATGTGGTAACAGCTGAAGACGTTCCAGGCACCAATGGTGCCGAAGATGACAAACTGCTGGCTGTAGATGAGGTACGTAAAAAGGAAACTTATAACAGAAAAGCGGCAAGTCCTAGTTCTGCCGCTGTGAGCTCTTGAGTTCATTTACCCTCATCTAAGGAGTAAATGCAAGGAACTGATCTGTATCAGGATAGAACACTCTAGAAAGATCTAGAAAGGAGAGTACAAAAAATATGGCCACTCCCTCTTATTGACACTGAACTCCCTCCTCTCCTGGAGCTCTCCTCCCCATGTCCCACCTCTCTTCACACACTTCTTTTTTAATAAAGTTGCTCTTGTTGTCTTTGACCTTTTAATTCTAATTCGGCAATCACTGCTTGAGCACTTGATTTTGAAGCCAGGCTGCCTTGGTTCACGCTCCAGCTCTTCCCCTCGCTAGCTGTGTGCTCTCGGTTTCCATCGGCTGTGAACGAGGAATAATCACAGTACCCGCAGCACTGCATGGTTGTGAGATTTCAGTGCGTCAGTACACGCAGAGTGCCCAGGCTGGGGCTTGGTGTGTAGAGGCTTTCAGGAAGGGTGAGCTGTCTTTGTCACATCTCAGGGAGTCCCACGCAGACTGTTTCCCCTGCAGACACAGAATGAATCACTGGTCTTTGGGTTGAACGTCACATGAAGAGATTGGCTGTTGTTTAGGAGCTGTTAGTCTGCTCTGGCTGTCATAATAAAATACCACAGACTAGGTGGCAACAGAAATTTACTGTATCACAGTTCTGGAGGCTGAGTCCCAGCTCAAGGTACTGGCATGTTTGGTTTCTCCGGAGGCCTCCTTTCCTGGCTTGCAGGTGGCCGCCTTCTCACTGTGTCCTCATATATGCAGCCTTTGCTCCTTGCGACAGCATCCCCGGTGTCTCTCCTGCTTCTTGTAAGAACACCAAATGTACTGGAGCAGGGCCTTACCCTCATTTAACCTTAATTACCTCTGTAAAGGCCCTATCTCCAAATACAGTCAAATTGGGGGTTAATGCTTCAACATATGAATTTTTCAGAGGGACACAATTCAGTCCACAACAGGAGCCACGTTGTACAAAACGATACTTTGCTTATCTTTAAACTCTAGAATGATACCATGAAGGTGACGCATGTGAACCTAGCCCAACAGAGGACACAGTAGATTCAGGTTACAACCAACCTCAGGTCCACCCTGGGGCTTACGTTCACTGAGTTAAATGGCCAGTGGAACTGTCCATATTATTTAAATTACCTTCTCAATAAAAAATTATTTTAAATTTTAGCCAAACGTGTAGTCGAACATGATTCCAATGTGGTCGTTATTGCTCAACAATAGCATCTAAGACACCAGTCTGTGGTAAGGTTAAGCTGAGCCTATTCCCACCCAGAATTTTCCGCTTCACATGTGTACTTTCCACAGGTACTTTGCGTGGGCCAGGTCATCTGCGCTGTGGTTGCAGAGACAGATGTACAGGCAAAGCGAGCTGTTGAAAAGATAAAGATCACCTATGAAGACCTGGAGCCTGCAGTCTTCACCATCCAGGTAAGCAGGGCTAGCCGGTCTCTCCTAAGGCTGTAGAATCAAAAGTACTTTGTAAATATCTTAATGCAAGATGAATTCAGGGATCTAATATTTTCTTGTCACTGGCTTCCTCTAGAAAAATCAACTTTCTCTGGAAGATATTATTTGTATGACTTGAAATTATCTTTTGCTCCAAGGAACAGGAGAAAAAAACAGCATAGAAGTTTCTCTCTCACATTCAAAAATCTAGCAGTGGTCAGTCCAGGGCTTCTGTGGAGTTCTACGTGTCAGGGGTCCAGCCTCCTATCTAGTCATTCCATCATGCATGGTTTCAATTCTCCAGGTCACATTTTGGTCCACAATGGCTGCTGAAGCTCTGGCCATTAAGTCCACATTCCAGACAGCAGAGAGAATGCAGTGATGAAGAAGGGTGTGCCCCCTCCCTTTAAGGACACTTCCCAGTCCTTAAAGGGAGGTATGTACATCGCACATCCATTCCTACGTCTCTTTGGTTAGAACATCATCACATGCCGCACCGAACTGCAAAGGGAGCGGGGAAAGGTAGATTTTATTCCAGGTGGCCATGTATTCACTAAGAATTGGGACTCCATTACTTGAGGAAGATGATGAGAATGCATATTGTGAATGATGTTTTCAAGGTGGAGCCCAAAAGCAGCAGTACTTTTGTAGTGGAATTTCACAGAAACCTCCATTCTCGTTCCTGGGTCTGGATAATGGAATTCAAATGGTATTTCCAGGCAAGATAATGGACCGAGAATAGAAAATTCAAATGTGGACTGGGGTTTGCAAGTTCTAATTCAGTAAGGGACAGGTCCAGAGTAAGCGAGTTGAGAAAAGCTTACTTGTTTGTATGCATATGACAGACCATAAAAACTGTTCAAAGGCTTCAGTGAACCATTCGAACATTTTGAAATATAACTAAAAGGTTACTCAATCTACATTGCTCAATATTCAAAGTGTTTAAAAAAAATCAAAACCCACATGTTTCTTGATCTTTCTAAACCAAATCAACTCTGCTCTAAATTCCCATTTGCCAGGTTTGCAAGAGGCCTGGGCCGTTTTTCTTGGCTCACTCCCCTTCTTGGGTTGCACTAGGTTCCTAATATGAGCTTTTGAAATTTCCATTGTAATCTCACTTTCCTCGAAGCGGAGATGGCACCCCAAGGATGCACCTATAAAATAGTCTGGGACTCAGAATGGTTAGAGATCCAGAGATCTCTCAGAGCAGGGCTTTCCAGAGTCAGCAAAAAAATTCTGTGACCAAAGGCTGGTAACAAAATAGTCGTACAGACCAATGCTGATTAATTCATCTATTCACTCATTTATTTATATGATTATGTGTGTGAGAGGCAGTGTAGGGTGGTGGTTAAAAGCACAGGTCCTAGAGCCAAATGACCAGATTCGATTAATAGCTGTGCCTCTTACTAGCTGCGTGACCGTAGGCAAGTTACTTAACCTCTCTGTGCCATGGTTTCCTCATCTGTAGAATGGGGTAATAATAATAGATACGCACATCATCGGGTTGTCATAAGACTGAGTCAATATGCTTAAAGCAGCCGGGCGCGGTGGCTCACGCCTGTAATCCTAGCACTCTGGGAGGCGAGGCGGGCGGATAGTTTGAGCTCAGGAGTTCGAAACCAGCCTGAGCAAGAGCGAGACCCCGTCTCTACTAAAAATAGAAAGAAATTAATTGGACAACTAAAAATATATAGAAAAAATTAGCCGGGCATGGTGGCACATGCCTGTAGTCCCGGCTACTTGGGAGGCTGAGGCAGGAGGATCGCTTGAGCCCAGGGAGTTTGAGGTTGCTGTGAGCTAGGATGACGCCACGGCACTCTAGCCCAGGCAACACAGTGAGATTCTGTCTCAAAAAAAAAAAAAAATATATATGCTTAAAGCACTTAGAGCAGTATGTGGCACATAGTGCTCACTAAATATAGCATGTTGTAATAAGATTATACTATCTCATGACACATTTATAGTATGGCCATATACTCCACATGTAAAAGATGACTTATTAAGATCTGAGTATAGCAGAAAATGAAAAATTCAACTGTATTGTTCATTTTCTATTGTTTTGAGAAATCAGGTACTCATCATTAAGGAAGATGTTTCTGAAAACCAAGCCTGTGAACACTGCCTCCATTGCTCATTTGCACTGTGACTTTAACGTCTCTGAGCCTAGTTTCTTCATCTAGGAAATGGAGATCATAAAAGAATTCCTGTGAGAAGGCATGTAAATACACTGCTGTTGTACAGTGCTTATTAACACAAAGCAAGCACTCAATAAATATCAGCTGTTCTCATTAGCATCATTAGAATGAAAGGTTATGGAATCTGAGGCCATTGGAGTCTACAAATGCAGGAGGCAGATGTCATTCTCAAGTATGGACAAACACCTTGCGTCTAAAGGTTAAGCAAGGATCAGTTGTTGGTAAGTCAGTCCACAGAACCACAGTCTTAGTGTGTGAATCAGTTCATGTTATGGTCAGAAAAAAACACAGAACAACAGGCTAGAAAGAGTCTTGTGAGATTATGCCAAATACCCAGAGAAATGAACAAAGTTCCTGCAATGTCTAATGGGCTTTCTTGCCCCGGAGATGTGTAAGGACTTGTGTTTTCTCCTTTAACACAGCCTCAGTTTTTTCAGATTCCTGAATTAGAGGTTATTGTACACAAGCTACCAAAGTAATCTAACACGAGTTTTTTCTTCAGGGAGAAGCTGCAAACAGAGGGTGCGGACCTCACCCATAATGCATTTGGACTTATCACCTGTTTGTGGAGATTCACATTGAAATAGAGAAATTAGTATTTATCATCCTAGACCATCATGGTGTCCTCAGACCTCAACTCTAAACATAGCTTTCTTCTTAACATTTTTCTTATCCTTCTTGCTGGTTTTCTTCACAAATCTAGAACATTCCCTCTGACATCTCTTCTCTGCGGTGAGCCTGCTGCTCTAGTACTCCCTTGCTTGCATGGCACCTTTCAGGTGTCCCCAGAGACAATGAGCTTCAGGAGTGTGCTGGCTTTTGTTTAAGAAAAAACTGCCAGTGGAAGAAAAAGTAGGAAGGATTGGGTTTTGTGCTTTTTTTTCTGTCATTCAGGATGCTACAAAACACAATTCATCCCTATGCCCTGAAAAAAAACTTGAACAAGGAAACATCAAGGAGGCATTTGAAAAAGTCGACCAAATTGTTGAAGGTAAGCTACTCAGGAAACTCTTTGCCTGAAGAGTTTATGGAACAGACACCAAGAACATGTGATTTCCCCTCAGAAAGACCAACCTCTAAAGTCCTGGTACTTTGCCAAATTTTTCTTTCTCTCAAATTGTGTGTGTGTGTGTGTGTGTGTGTGTGTGTGTGTGTGTTGTGCTGTGTTTTGAGGTGGAGTTAAGCGGTAGGGAGCAATAGAATAAATGAAAGAAAAATTCCTAAGATTTTAGTTAGTCAAAGTCAGGGTAAGAAACAGAACTTGGCACTTTTAACTCGTTGTCCAGAACTGTAGTCTCTGGTAACAAATTGCCACAGGGCAAATGCCTGGTTGCTTGGTCAGGATAAATCCAGGCAAGCCGGTCCATGTCCTAATTGCTTTGCTTTTTTTTTTTTTTTTTGGAGACAATCTCTCTCTGTCACCCCAGCTAGAGTGCCGTGGCATTATCATAGCTCACAGCAACCTCAAACTCCTGGGCTCAAGCGATCCTCCTGCCTCACCCTCCCAAACAGCTGGGACTATAGGCGCGCACCACCACACCCAGCTAATTTTTTCTATTTTTAGTAGAGATGAGGTCTCACTCATGCTCAGGCTACGCTCCTGAGCTCAAACAATCCTCCCGCCTCGGCCTCCCGGAGTGCTAGGATTACAGGCATGAGCCACCGCGCCCGGCCCTGATTGCTTTCGAATTCCCCAAAATGGCGGCTTTAGCCAGAACACACCTTCAGGAGCTTCCTGTGCTTATGCTCAACAGGAGAGGTCCATGTTGGAGGACAGGAGCATTTTTACATGGAAACACAGAGAGTGCTCGTTATTCCAAAGACAGAGGACAAAGAACTGGACATTTTCGTGTCAACGCAGGATCCAGCCCACGTGCAGGTGAGGCCCAGGGCCACCCCCACCCCTCACCCCCCAATTCCATCATGGCGGTTGATCCCCACAGACTCACGGTGGGTAGCCATTTTACCTCAGAAACTTAGAATCCGAGCGTTAGACATCAGTAGAGCTGCTAAGAGACGGCAGAACCTTTTTATTTTTTCCAGTCTTGCCGAGTAAATAAAAGAACAGCCACAGTCGCTTAGGTCTGAAGAGTGCATTCATTCGCATCATGCTTAGATGAAGTCTGTGATGGGATGACACCACTGAATTAGTTCTGCACTTCATTTTCCTCTAAAATTATCATTACAGGTAACCTTTAGAGTCAACACATTTTCATTCCGCAGTCACAAAGTGCTCTAGGTTTTAGCTGCAAATATAGCATCTTCTTTAGTAGGTTGTCAGGAGTTTGCTGGTTTTCACCTCCTTGGGATTTTAGGTCCAGGCATTTGACTAGGAATTCAACTTCTGACAGGAATCCAGGACTCTGATAGTTTTCCCTCCAGAAAATGCCATTTCATCTGCTGGAAGTGCTGCTTTGTGAAGATTAACGATGTTTATAAACTAAATAAAACCCTGCAAGATAGAGTCAAACTACCTCTGTTGTTTTTACTGGTAGACATGAATGGATTCTGCCGTGATGTTGCGTTTCAGGAAACAAAATCTTCCCTGCCGATGCATTCTCACGTGCCTTCCCACTGTCTCACTTTTACAGAAAACGGTGTCCTCTACTTTAAACATCCCCATCAACAGGATCACCTGTCACGTAAAACGTGTGGGTGGAGGTTTCGGAGGGAAGGTAGGAAGGCCGGCTGCACTCGGGGCAATTGCAGCTGTGGGTGCTGTCAAGTAAGTACGCCTGGGGACACGGAATGGTATAGAATGCACAGAGCTGAGGGCAAATCAGTGGCCTGAGAGTCACTTGGGCTGCTGTCAGAAGCACCTGTATGTCCTCTTAGGCAATTCAGCCTCCAGCCTCTGTTACTTTATAAAATGTAGCTAATAATACCTGCCCTCCCACTCTGTTAGAGTTACTGCAAAGGTCAAATGTGCACAGGACTTTGAATAAGCTAATATGCTGTAAGAAGGAACAGTGGTATCATTCATTGACTCTCTCCAGGGATGGGGCTGCCCTACTCCTCAGCTTCAGGGAAGGTGGATCCTTAGGGGTAAGGCAAGTCACCCTGCCCAAGTGTAGTGCAAAGGGGGATAATGCTCCTGAATTTTCCTTCCCACTCTCAGCCCCACAGCAGAGTAGGGTGAGGAAAGACGGGAGCTCCATCCTCTGCCTCCCTGCACCTGGGAAAGGCCACCTCTTCAAAGTCTGCTCAATAGACAGATGACTCATTTGCAAAGACAGCTCCCAGCCAACCTCCCCAGAAGGCTCACTCCTTTACTGTTCATGCCTCAGCATCCGTGTTCACTTGGTGCTGGCTTTTCTGTCACTTGTTCATTTTCTATGGCTGTTTCTATAGTAGTTTTTCAGAGCCCCAATCAGCCTGCAAAGTTCACAGGTCCTGCTTCCTTTGACAACTTTTGTGTAGCTCAGAGCTAGGTCTTGAAGCACTCAGACACGGTGTCTTAGTCCTCAATGAGAGGCAGGAAAAAGCAGGATCTGAAACCAAACTCCAGTTCTTTCTCTCTATTCACACCCACCAGGGACCCAGTAAGAGATGATCAGTTCGTTGAATTCCCACCAAGCCTCCTGCTTTTGAGACTTCTCAAGCCCAACTGCACATTAGAGTTATCTGGGGAGAATTTACATCCCAATACCTAGGCTGCCCAGTACTGACCCAGATCAGTATTTTTAAAAACTTTCTCAGTGGTTCCACTGTGCAGGCAAGTGTGGGAACCAGTGCCTTAAGATACAACCCTGCTTGGCACACAACTGTCATGCATTAAATGATCCCGAAAGCAGTGTTCCCAGATCTCTTGAGAGGTCATAGACATTCCTGCCTCCCCGTGTTAGCCCCACGGAATCAGGATTACCCAGAGAGGGACCTGGAAACTGTACATTTAACTGATGCTCCAGGCGTCCTCACCATAGAAGACCAGGGAACCCTGTGCTAGAATAACAGTTTTCAACGTGTGCCTGAAGACACCTGCATCAGAATCATTGAGAAAAACACAGATTCTAACCCCCGCCCCCCAACCCTACTGAATCAGAATCCCAGTAACGAAGGCCCAGGAATATGCATTTTCACCAATGCTCCAGATGATTCTTCCGCACTCCAAAGTCTAGGAGCCTCTGCTCTAGAGATACAGAAAGGCCGAGACTCCTTGCTACCTGAGGGCCCAACTTGACCAACATAGCAGCATTCATGGGTGAAACTGCTAAACCAGACATCCCAGGATGAGTGTTTGGCCTTGTTTTTCCAGTAGTGTTATTAAGTTTCATTTATCCATTCACTTTCTTTCTCCTTTGTAACTAGCGGAGAAGATAATGCGAAATGGCTGGATCTGGGTGAAGGTCATATTTGAAGCCATAAGAATACAACTTAACTGCATGTGACATTAATACCTTTAGTTATATCTCCAACCATTGATTTATAGACCACAGAGACAATAATTTAGTCATACATTAATTCACATCAGTGCCTAGCATGTTGTATGCAATTATAAAATTGATATGGATGGATGGTTGGATAAATGAGTGGGAGAGTTCTGGGATGGATGGGTAGATGAGTGGGTAATTGATGGGAGGGTAAATGGTTAAACGAGGAGTGGATAAATAGGTGGGTGAATGGGTAGACGGGTAGACAGATGGGAGGGTGGATGGATGGGTGGGATGGATGGAAAATCTGACTAAGATTTGTTTTCTTTAGAACTGGTTGTCCCATTCGTCTTGTTCTTGATCGTGGAGATGATATGTTAATAACTGGGGGAAGACACCCATTATTTGGAAAATATAAAGTGAGTATTAAAGATGAAATTAGTAAAATACTTCATTTTATTCAAATGGCTTTGTCCTTTTCTGTTATTTTGATTTTGCTAAATTCTAAAAACAATCCTAGCACCTAAAATATTAAATGAGGATGTGGTGTATTTGAATACTCATAACATTTTATGAGGAGCTTTTAATAAATCTAGTGTATAATTATGAATAAGTTTGATGATAAAAATATAATTTTAAGTAATGATAAAAACATTACTTGAAGGAATAATGATTTATATTAGTGGTTCCTCAAAAAAAAACCAAACAAAAAACTGAAAGAAGCTACAAACATTGTTATATCAAAATTTCTTGGCTATATATATTTTACTGTAGAAATGTTTGGAAACAATTTGACTACTTTAATTGCAAAATCATTTTTTACAACTGTTTCCACCAAGTGGTTATGAAAGTGTTACAAAAGCTCTTTGCAAATAGGAAAAAAGAATCCACTAAGGAGTGAATTTAAAATTGTTTCAAACCACATTCACTGCATTTTTATGTAATAATAGTATAAACACTATTAAACACTATTAAAAATACTTGCTGGCATCTAGTTGGCAACAATACTACTTTTCAAATTTTGAGTTTTTAGGATCATTCTAATGTAATGCAAAGCATATCGAATATGCTTTATTTGGGAATTGTTTGTAGCATATACATAGATTTTCTATCTTATGTTATTAAATTATTGTATTCCCTGTATTACTAAAGCCACAGCTTTCCACACCACAGCACAATTTTACTTTTTCCAATGGCATTAGTAATTTTTATAATTTCTATAATTAGTAATTTTATAATTATAATTTATAATAATGATTTTTGACTTTTGTAATTATAGTCCCTTATTATAGGGCTATAGTTGGCCATTAAACTTTTTATTTATGTTCAAATGCACAGCGATTAATAGTTGCAGCTGTTATCATCGTTTAGAACCACGAGCAATGCGGAGGCACACTGCTGAGACTGTGGCACTTGCCACTGTTAGGTGGTTACCGTGTGCTTTGGTTTTGGCCTGGATTATAAATTCGGCTTTACATCACAGTTAGGAGACTGTTTTGTACTGATACTTATTAAGAAGCTTCTAGACTGTTAATGTTTTTGTAATTACAGTAAGATAAAATATAACTAAAAAGAGGGAAATAGACTTTTTGAAAAACCCAAATTTTATTTTATTTTTAAAGAAAATTTCATTTCCAATATAATAATATATATGTGTATATATACATATATATCTCCTCATTCAGACATAGCTAAAAAAGTTTTTCTTGATAATTCAGAACTATTTGTTAATTAGCATAATAGATATTTATGTACAAATAGGTTCTTCCAAAATTCTTGAAAAGTTTACAGTAAATAGTTTAAGAATTCTCTCTGCTGCCTTATTTATAGTACTGTTTTGCTTTGCAGTCCTTTCCTCATGAAAAGTCAAAGGTAAACTTCAGCTTAGTATTTGTCAAAATTACCATAAATTCTGAATTTGTGGATTTTCCCAACTTCTCTGTAGTTTCTTACCCAGTATTTCCTTGGAGTAGATGATGATAGCCATATAGTTGTGCAAGTCCTTCAGTTGTATTTATCCCTGTTTTCAGAAAGGCAAAGGGACCAGGGCCAACCTTCTTTGGGTAGAACTACAATAGGGAGTGGGAATTTCTCTTTTCAATCTGAGCTGTGCAGATGAAATGGTCTAAGTGGGTGGGATGGCAACGGCACCACTGGAAAATGCAAGCTGCCCTAGGCTCCTCCAGAACAGTACCGACAGCACAAGCTCAGGTCTGTCAGGGCCTGTGACCCACTTACAAAGCATCTTCGCCACCTCGAAAGGTGAGAGCGGTCACTCGCGTGCATCACTCACTCACCTTGGTTTCAGAGGCTTTCCCATAACCAGATGCACCGCAACTCATTCCGACCTATTCTACAGGCTTTTCCACGAGGGAGAAAACCACTGACTAAATTAGAAAGACAGCCAGTAAAAAAGGGAAGGAAATCTAAGAATAAGGAAGAAGAGGGTGGCAATTATATGCCCGGAGACAAGCAAGGACTTTAAAGGATTTCACACTGACTGCAAAGCTAGAAAATTACAAGCGCGTGGTAGAGTCAGGTCAGAAGAGGTCGCCGTCAGTGCGGCGCTGCCGGGGAAGAGCCAGGCGTGGTCCACCACAGAGCAAATGCGGGGCTGAGTCTGGCTTCAGTCCTGCCCCGTAGGGAACCGGGCTGCGGCTTGAAGCTGGCGTGCAAATTTTAACGTCTCAATAAAATATCCATCGTTTGGTGGCAGGTGGGATTCATGAACAGCGGGCGAATCAAAGCTCTGGACCTCGAGTGCTACATTAACGGAGGATGCACGCTGGATGACTCGGAGCTGGTACGTGTGTCAGAAGGCAGCAGTGTTCTTGATCATGAACAGAAGGCAAAATTTCTAGATGAGTCTTCATGAAGCCTGTTTCCTAAAGCAGTTAAATTCTACAAACAATTCAACTCTGTACTTGACTTTCAGAGAAGAAAAAAGTGATGCCCAATGTATGCGAATATCTCCTTTTACTTTAGGTAACAGAATTTCTTATACTAAAGCTAGAAAATGCATATAAAATCCGCAACCTCAGGTTCCGGGGCCGTGCATGCATGACGAATTTGCCATCCAATACTGCCTTTCGCGGGTTTGGCTTCCCACAAGGAACCCTGGTAACAGAATCTTGCATCACAGCTGTGGCAGCCAAATGTGGCCTTCTGCCAGAAAAGGTAAGGTTGCAATCAGGTTCATAATCAAGGTTGCTGAGGAATCACATGCAGTGGGAACCCGCCACCTTGACCCGGGAGACACACGGAAGAACCACACAAATTAGCCCTGGCTCAGAATTCAAAATAAATTAGGAGGTACCTAAAAGAACTCACCTCCCCTGTCTTACTCGTTCCCTCCTTTTGCAAAGATTTCTCTTTCTTTTTATTTTTATTTGTACAAAAATAATTACTGTTTTTAAAATTCAAACCACATTGAAGTAATCAAAATAAAAAGCGAATGCCCCCTCTTTTTATCCCCCGCACACCTGCTGGTCAAGGGTAGTCATTGTTAACAGTTCCATGTCTATTGTGCTAACCCTTTTTCTATCTTTGGCCACCCACCTGTATTCATACACACATACATAAACATTAAATATAACACATATGACACATACATAGTTATTTACCAACATGGGATCATAGCAAATATATTATTCTGCACCTTCCTTTTTCTACTTGACAATATGCCATGGCCATCTTTCCGTGTCAGTGGAATGATCCACTTCATTCTCTTTCATCACTGAATAGTACTATGTAATATGGATATGCCATAATTTATTTGGCCACTCCACTATTGATACACATTCTGGTTGTTACCCATTTGGGGCTTTTAAAATGATGTTTGCAATAAACATGTTGGTACATATGTACCAAGGGTATAACTTTGCCCTATTGTGTAAGTATATTTACAGGATGAATTTACAGAAGTGGAATTGCTGGTGCACTTAGAAACTTTTGAGAGATACTGACAAAAGAATACCCTCCAAAAATAGTATTCTGCACAATATACTAGAAGGTGCACAGGATGTACATTATGCTCTACCAGAAAGAGGCAGCTTCTGGAATTGAGATCACTGTTCATAGCACTCTTCCACTCCTCACACGTTCCAATCAGACCCCAGCCTACTTTTTCCATTTCTATTCCCTGTTTCCCCAATATAAACCCTCCACTCCAGCAAAGACTCTTTATGCTTTGTCCCTTGAACCCCTTTGTCCCTCAACAGAGACCTCTCCAGGTTTGTGATTTGTGATTGTCAAGATACTTCCTACACACAAGGGAACACCTAATATTGTACAAGAAAGACAACAGATTTCCTAAGAGAAGTCACGTAGAGTGTTGCGTGGGTACGTAGGAGGAAGACATCACATTGTCATGGGGGGAGGGGAATCAGGAAGAACTTTCTGGAGAAGATGACACTTGAGATAGGCCTTGAAGAATGATAGCCCAGAGTGTGGAAAGGTATCCAGGCAAGGGAACAGCATAAGCAAGGAGAGTCCATCTCTTCGTGGCTCAGTTTCCTCATCTGTGAAATGAGGACAAAGTGACTCACCTCACAGAGTTCCTGCAAGAAACAAATGAGTTAATGTTCACTAAAATATTTGTTTTAATCAACTAGATAGTATTATTCCAATGTTGCTGATAATAATAATTATTTTATTGTTATTAAAATATGATAGAGATAATAAAAAAAGAACTACTGGGCATATCTTAGCAGGTTCTCCTTCTTTGTCACGTGTTGCAAGTTCCCAGGACATAAAACACCACCTAGTCAAATAAATTTTTTAAAAGATTTACTCCTACATTCCAAAGGCAATTGGATAGCTTAAAGGAGATTTGCTATTATCTGCAATGTTACTACTCTCTAGCAGAACAAATCTTCAGTTGTGACAATAAATCCTTTCTTTAATATACCGTCTACCGGGTCTGCTCCATCCTCTGAACCTGGTAAAACAAAAAGAAAACTCTGCCTCCCTAGGCCCCTCCATCCCACCGCCTTTCATGGACTCATCCCTACCCACTACCCTCTGCTTCGAGTGGGGATTGACCCTGACTGGTGCATTCATGAAGAAATGAAAAATAACCTCTATTTTTTTTGCAAAAGCTCATGCTGTCTAAAGAAGAAATAGACCCTGTCTTCTCCCCACCGAAGTCTATGCTTTCGTGGAGAGGCTTTTCAAGTCTCTACTTGGCGGTCAGTTTCTGTCTTACCATAACTATTGACTGGATTTCCCACCTGTTTCAGATTAGGGAGAAAAACATGTACAAAACCGTTGATAAAACTATCTACAAACAAGCATTCAGCCCTGAGACCCTGATAAGGTGTTGGAACAAATGTCTGGACAAGTCTTCCTTCCACAGCAGAAGAATACAAGTGGAAGAGTACAATAAGAAGAATTATGGGAAGAAGAAAGGCATTGCTATTATTCCCATGAAATTTTCAGTCGGTTTTGCTACAACAAGCTATCACCAGGTAAGACTCTCATATGGTAAGTAATTCTCATATATGGTAAGTAACTCTCAGGCCAGACACACTCCTGGCCCAATCAGCTTGTGTTGACTTTGAAAGAACATCTCATTTCTCAGAGCACTGAGCCCCTCCCTGCCAACACCTGGGAGAAACCTACAGAACTCTCCTGAGCAGCCCTCATCTGCTGTCATTTTTAACATAGTGCAATAGAAAAAGGTCCCAATGGTAGGAAACAGTGTCAGCAAGCATGGGACCTGAAGCATAACTGCCAAGACAGATCCATGCCCCCCAACTCCCCGCTATCCAAAAGGGAACAGGAAGCTGGAAGCATATAGTGCTGTGCTTACTGAGCTCAGGGTCTCACGGCTTGGGGAGGAATGGCTTTCTCCCCATCTGTGTCCCTAGACACCCGCAGCACTCCTTGGTGTACCTGCTAAGTCTCAGGCAGAGAAGTCATTCCATGTTGCCCTGGCGGCTGGCAGTTTCAAGCCACCTCTCCCAAGAATCTGCGTCCAGTTCTGGGAGGGAAATGGGAGGGGGGTCCAGAAATCCTCCCAAATAAATTTGCAAAATGCGGAAGCAAGTCATTCACAGGCCCTATCCAGAAGGGAGAAAGAAGGGCAGCGTGTAGATGAGTGCATCAGACACTGCAAGCACTGGGACAGACACGTCTTTCCTGCAGTCCCAGTAGGCATGGACAGGAAAGCTGCTTGGAAAACTGTTTAGAAAACTGGGAATGGTTTTTGTCTCCACATCACTGTCCACCAAAAGCAGAAAATTCAACAACTGGAAAATCATACATGCATTAGATCTCGCTTGTGTGCATACCATTGAAAGCATCCTTCCACTGGAACCCAGCTACTGGCAGCCAATAGATTCTCTCTCCCTCTCTCCCTCTCTCTCACACACACAAACTACAAAGCTGCCTTGCCAAAGGAAATCCTTCTTAGGGAATAAAGGGGTTGCCCCAAATCCCTAATCGACTGAAGTCAGAAGGACTTGAGAAATCCTTGGCCCTGCTATTTAATAGCTGTGTGACATTAAGCAAGTTATTTAACCTCTCTGAGCCTCAGCTCCCTCAATTATGAAATAAGACTAATAATAACTCTGTCTTAATATTGATGAGGATTCCATGAGATGATAAACATAGAGCACGTGGCAGAGTTCCTGGAACACCCTAGATATTCCCCGGGGCATCCTGAAGAGCTCAGCCACGCTGCCCAGGGCTCTTGGGCCTCTGGTGGGGAAGATGAGACTCCTGGGCCTCTGGGTCACATTCCTGCTCAGGTCCAGGATGCCCGCTTTATAAACAGACACGAGAATGTTAACTGTCCTCCTATCAGCTGGCCTGAATCAAAGGCTGGGTCATAGGAGACCCTGGAGAGCCGCCTGGGTCATTTCTCTCTGACACCAAATGTTGTGTCTCCTCCAAACCAACTCTCTAACAGCAACTGGGTGTCCAACAATCCAATTCGATTCTCGCACTGACCGCCCAGAGTTAGCACACACTCCACAGTCAAGGGCTGTCCCGCAGGACTGTCCCCATTTCAGACACCGGCCTCAGTGGAGTGCCCAGCTACGCACACTTCTGCCTGGTCGCCTACTCATTTGCAGGTTTTCACTCCCCTTGCTCAGGTTGCACAATTTGCTAGGAAAGCGCTTTACTTATGACTGTTACCAGTTTATTATAAAGGATACAACTCAGGAACAGCCAGGTGGAAGCGCTGCACAGGGCGAGGTGTGGGGGAGGGACGAGGCGCTCCCACAACCTCTGTAGACGCCACCGTCCCAGCACCTCCGTGTGCTCACCAACACAGAAGCTCCCCAAACCCCATCATTTGGGGTTTTTATGGAGGTTTCATTCATAAGCACAGATGATTAAATTGTTGGCCGTTAATGATCGAACACGATTTCTAGCCCAGGCCCCAAGGAGCTGGGGAGAGGGGCTGAGAGATCAACACGCACCCCTCTGAAGGGGTGCCGAAGCTGGCTAGGTCCTCCCATGAGTCATCTCGTTAGCAGGCAGAAGACAGTAAGTTCCAAGGTTTTAGCAGCTCTGGACTAAGAACCAAAGACCAAATACACGCTTTTTATTATAACGCCCTCCTTTCGCCTATCCAGCCCTGCTCGCCTAAACCGCAGCCGCCTCTGCCCTCCTCCGCAGCAGCCAACTTCCCAGCTCGTCACTAAAAAATCTTTAAATCAAGCAGCGACTTTAAGTGTTCATTTGAACAGCCGCCGGCTTCCCCACAGAGTTCTAAATTATTAATAATACACCCGAGAATCACCTGGCTAGGAGTTGAAGGGTGTCATTCCAGGTCAGCCGGTGACTCACAAAGCTGGAACACCTACTCTACACTGACAGTGAGGACACTACCCTCAGACGGAGTCCCAAGACCCACAGGGAGGAAACGCTATTATTAGCACCTGCAAGCCAGGACACCCCCGACCCTCCCAAACCATCCCTGGGCCTCCAGGCGTCTCCACACAAAGGGACTAAAGCATTCATTCCTTCTCCTGGAAGGAAAAATACCATCTTTCCATTTGTCCAGTTCCTCAAACAGTTAAGTAGTGTCTGTGAGATTCAGTCTTGCTCCAAAGTTTTTATAGGACACTAAGATGAGCAAGACCAGGTGCCCTTCATCCGTGAGACTCTCAGAGAAGAGTGGGTCGCCTCCTGTGTTCATTTCTTGTGGCTACTGTAACAAAGTACCACAAACTGGGTGACTTAAAACAGCAAATTTATTCTCTCACAGTTCTAGAGACTAGAAGTTCAAAATTAAGGTGTCAGCAGGGCCGTGCTTCTTCTGCAGGCTCCAGGCAAGACTCCTCCATTGCTTCTCCCAGCTTCTGGTGGCTCCTGGTGTCCCTTGGCTTGTGGCAGCATCATTGCAGTCACTGGGTCCACCTTCACGTGGCCATCTTCCCTGGTGTCTTCACACGGCCTTCTCATAAGGACACCAGCTACTGCATGTAGGGGCTCCTGACACAGTGTGATTTCATCTTAACTGTCTGCATCTGCAAAGACAACATAAGGTTGCGTTCTGAGGTTCCAGACGGACATGAATTCTGGAGGGGACATTATTCCCCCGTAAGAGGAAGTACAGAGAAGGGGGTAACTCAGCCTTCCTGGGTGGGGTCAAGAAGCATTCAGGGAAGTTTTAACAGAACAGGGACTGAGGGGTGTGGGCCTGCAGGCTGGGCAGACAGGTAGGGAACAGGAGGAGGAACAGGCAGGGCAGAAAGACAAGAGCAAGAGACGAGGGCAAGAGCACAGGTCGGAAAGGGGCAGCGGGCCTGGGGATCTCAGAGGAGAGGCAGGAGGAGGCAGGGGTGGAGCTGGGGAAGCGCAAGAGATCAAATCCCAAAGGGCCCGTATTGCAATGAGGAGCAGGGCTTTCCCTTGCAGGCAACAGGGAGTTTTTCCCCCGCCTTGCCCACTGGCAAACCCCTCTCCCCTCTGGATTCCATTCAGTTGTCCCTTTGGGGAGCCCCTCCCTGAGCAGCAAGAAGGAGTTGGACCTGTCCTCCCAGGCCTCCCAAGGCCCCTTATGCCACCCCTTTTATCTCACTGGTCATTCTGGACCACAGTGACTTGATTTCCAGACTATCTTCCCCCTACACTGTGAGCTGCTTGAAGAAGAGCCACTCTGGTTCATCTCTGCATATCTACAGCAGAGCGCAGGTGGGCACATCCGATGTGCGAGTAGTTATAAACTAGTTCGAGGGTCAGCCAGTGATTTTAAGCAGGGGAGTGACTTTCAAACAGTCAGAACTAGTATTCGCAAATTCCTGAGTTATCCAAAGGCGCTGCTACTAAAACCAGGAAGAACATTCTTTATGTGTGACTTTTC